>ML105747.1:472194-534342 GCA_003697995.1 Taxidea taxus jeffersonii | reverse complement strand
TTGTTGTTTCTTGCCTTGTCAATTTTTGCCATTCTAACTAGTGTAAGGTGATATCTCAATGTGTTTTTTTTTTAAGATTTTATTTATTTATTTTGACAGAGAGAGATCATAAGTAGGCAGAGAGGCAGGCAGAGAGAGAGGAAGGGAAGCAGGCTCTCCGAAGAGCAGAGAGCCCGATGCGGGGCTCGATCCCAGGACCCTGGGATCATGACCTGAGCCGAAGGCAGAGGCTTTAACCCACTGAGCCACCCAGATGCCCCTCAGTGTGGTTTTGATTTGAATTTCCTTGATGGCTAATGATGATAAACATATATTCATGTGTTTGCTAGCCATTTGTATGTCTTCTTTTGAGAAGTGTCTGTTCATGTCCTCTGCCCATTTTTTGACTTGATTATTTATTTTTTGGGTGTTGAGTTTGAAAAGTTCTTTATAGATCTTGGATATCAGTCCTTTATCTGTAGTGTCATTTGCAAATATCTTCTCCCATTCTGTAGTTTGCCTCTTTGTTTTGTTGACTGTTTCCTTTGCTGTGCAGAAGCTTTTGATCTTGATGACATTCCAAAAGTTCATTTTTGCTTTTGCCCTTGCCTTTGGAGACAAGTCTTGAAAGAAGTTGATGTGGCCTATGTCGAAGAGGTTACTGCCTATGTTCTCCTCTAGGATTTTGATGGATTCCTGTCTCACATTGAGGTCTTTCATCCATTTAGAGTTTATCTTTGTGTATGGTGTAAGCGAATGGTTGAGTTTCATTCTTCTGTATATAGCTGTCCAATTTTCCCAGCACCATTTATTGAAGAAACTCTTTTTTCCATTGGATATTTTTTTCCTGCTTTGTCGAAGATTATTTGACCATAGATTTGAAGGTCCATATCTGGGCTCTCTATTCATTCCACTGATCTATGTGTCTGTTTTTATGCCAGTACCATGCTATCTTGGTGATCACAGATTTGTAATATAGTTTGAAATCAGGCAACATGATGCCCCCAGCTTTGTTTTTCTTTTTCAACATTTCCTTGGTGGTTCGGGGTCTCTTCTGGTTCCATACAAATTTTAGGATTGTTTGTTCCAGCACTTTGAAAAATGTTGATGGTATTTTGATTGGGATGGCATTGAAAGTACAGATTGCTTTTGGCAGCACAGACATTTTAACAATGTTTAGTCTTCTGATCCATGAGCATGGAATCTTTTCCCATCTTTTTGTGTCTTCCTCAATTTCTCTTATAAGGGTTCTGTAGATCCTAAAATATGGATCTTTACCTCTTTGGCTAGGTTTATTCCAAGGTATATATGGTTTTTTGTGCTATTGTAAATGGAATTGATTCTCTAATTTCTCCTTCTACAGTTTCATTGTTCATGTATAAGAAAGCAACTGATTTCTGTCCATTGATTTTGTATCCTGCCTTGTTGCTGAACTGCTGTAGGAGTTCTAGCAATTTGAGGGTGGAGTTATTTGGGTTTTCCACATAAAGTATCATGTTGTCTGTGAAGAGAAAGAGATTGACTTCTTTGCCAATTTGAATACATTTTATTTCTTTTTGTTGTCTGATTGCTGTTGCTAGGACTTCTAGTACTACATTGAGGATTTTGATCACTGCTTCAATCTCATTACTGGTTATTCGTCTATTTAGTTTGTCAGTTTCTTCCTGATTCAGTCTTGGTAGTTTATAGGTCTCTAGGAAGGCATCCATTTCTTCCAAGTTGCTTAATTTATTGGTATATAGTTGTTGATAATAATTCCTAATTGTTTCTATTTCCTTGGTGTTAGTCATGATCTCTAATTTTATTAATTTGGGTCCTTTCTCTTTTCTTTTGGATAAGTCTGACCAGTGGTTTACTGATCTTATTAATTCTTTCATAGAACCAGGTTCTAGTTTTGTTGATGTGTTCTACTGTATTTCTGGTTTCTGTTTCATCGATCTCTGTTCTAATCTTAATTATTTCCCTTCTAGTGCAAGGGTTAGGCTTAATTTGTTGTTGATTTTCCGGTTCTAAGATGTAAAGAGAGCTGGTGTATTCTGGATTTTTCAGTGTTTTTGAGTGAGGCTTGGATAGCTATGCATTTCCTCCTTAGGACCATCTTTGCTGTATCCCATAGGTTTTGGACCAATGTGTTTTCATTCTCACTGGTTTCCATGAGCTGTTCTTCTCTGATTTCCTGGTTGACCCAAATGTTCTTGAGCAGAACAGTCTTTAGCTTCCAAGTGTTTGAATTTCTTCCAAAAATTTCTTATAATTGAGTTCCAGTTTCAAAGCATTGTGGTCTACAATGGGAGGGAATAATCTCAGTGTTTTGATATCAGTTGAGTGCTGACTTGTGACCCAGTATGTGGTCTATTCTGGAGAAAGTACCATGTGCACTTAATATTTCTTGCAGGGCCGGCTTAGAGGTCACATATTCTTTCAGTTTTTGCTGGTTTTGGAAGCTCTTTATTGCCCTACCTATTCTAAATGACAGCTTTGCCCGATAAAGTACTCTTGGCTACATTTTCTTCTTATTTAGTACCCTGAATATGTCTTGCCAGCTCTTCCTGGCTTGCCAGGTCTCTGTGGATAACTCTGATGTTATTCTGATGTTCCTCCCTCTGTATGTAAGGAATATCTTCCCTCACTGCCCTTAAGATGTTTTCCTTGGTTTTAGGATTCACAAATTTTACTATTACATGCCTGGTTATTGATTGATTCTCCTCGATCTTGGGAGGGGTTTGCTCTGCTCTAGGACAGGAATGCTTGTTTCATTCCCAGATTAGGGAAGTTCTCAGGGAGGATTTGCTCAAATATACCTTCTAGTCCTCTCTCTCTCCACCTGCTCAGGGATCCCAATACTTCTGACATTGGAATGTTTCATGACATCATTTATTTCTCTAATTCTGTCTTTATGGATTCTAAGCTGTTTGTTCCAGACCTCCTCCTGTTTCTTCTTTTCTATCACTTTTCTATCACTTTTCTATCACTAATTCATTCTTCTGCCTCGTTTACCCTAGCTGTTAGAATATCTAGATTAGATTGGATCTCATTGATAGCATTTTTAAATTCTGCCAGATCAGCTCTCATTTCAGCCCTTAGAGAATCTATGTTACCATTAATGGTTTTCTCCAACCTAGCTATTATCTGCATAACTGTTACCCTGAAGTCTATTTCTGACATCTTGCTTATATCCATATCCATTAGTTCTGTGGCAGAGGTCACAGTCTGAGTTTTTCCTGTATTGGGGGTTCCTCCTCTTAGTCATTCTGTTGAAGGGTGGTTGAGGGAATGTACAGAACCCAAATTATTGACCACAACCCAAGCAAGATGCACCTGTTTTATAGGGACCTTAGGGTTATTGTCCTCTTGTTCTTTCAGCCTGTCTTCTGGGGGAGGGACCAGCTGCACTGCTACTCAGGCAACCCTTTTTGGACAGAGTTGCCCTGCTCCCCGTGGGGGGGGTGCTCAGTGAAAACCAGTTTTGGGGGTCTTTTGTTCTCTGGCAGCTTTCCTTGGTGGGTTTCTGTATCTCTTCCAGGAGTTAGAGCAGAAGTGACCATATCCAAACCTTTGTCTCAGAACAGAGAGATTGCACTCTGTTCTTCACTGAGTTCTCCAGGCCACGCTGACTCCATTTCTGTCTGCACTGCTAAAAACGACAGCATCCGGGGTTGTGTGCCCCACAGCAGCTGTCCCATCCCTTGCTTTCAGTGCTGGGCATGTCTCTGGCTTTGTGCTTCAAAAACCTTCAGACACCCTAGTTCACACATGCACCCCTGCAGCTCCAGGTTTCAGTCTGGGGGGCTGCCCTAAAGCCCTTTCCCTGCTGTAACTGGTCTGAGAATCTGTGCCTGGTCCCCAGTGAGAGAGGCTTTTGCACTTCTGTGTTATTTCACCTTCCTGGTGCCAGCACTTAGAGTGGCTCCCTCCCCCTTCCATTTATCTTCCGACACCTGCCCCCAGAATCCCAGCTCCCTGCTTCATACCTTGAGAACAACTTCTAGAGATATTCTGTTTGTAGAGATCCAGATATATCTTCTTACATCTCAGGCTGATGTCATGGGTGTTCAGAGTGGTCTGGTAGATATCCAGCTCAATTCAGGGGACCAGTTGAAATAGGATCCTCTACTCTTGCCCTTCTCCCCTTCTCTCTTTTGTTATATTTTCTTTCCTGCTTAGAGATTTCTCCTTCAGTCATTCTTTAGGGTAATTATGCTGGCAACAAATTCTCTCAGTTTTCCTTTGTCTGAGACCATCTTATTTTCCTATATTCCTAAAGAATATAGAATTTGAAGTTGAGAGTTCTTTTATTCCATCGCTTTTAAAATCTTGGGTCACTTGTTCTGGCTTCGTTAGTTTTGGATGCGTAATCACTCTCATTTGAATCATTGTTTGCCTATTGCTTCTACATTATTTTTCTCCAGCTACATTTAGGATTTTTTTTCTTTTTCTTTAACTTTCAGCAATTAGATAATGATGTGTCTCGACATGGAGTAGAGCTTGCACAATTTCCTAAATAAGTATATTTATATGTTATATACATTTGGGGAAATTCTTGACTACATTTATTTAAGTATTTTTTTTAGCTCTACATCCTTTCCTTTTTACAGAATGCCAGTCTTATTTATTTTCCCACAAGTCCCTGCAGTCTGTTAATTTTGTACATTTTCATTCTATTTTTAGATTAGACAATTTCTATTCATCTATCTTCAACATTAATGATTCATTCTTCCATTATCTCTAATTTATTACTGAGCTCCTTCCAGTGAGGATTTTTTAGATGTTATCTTACATATTTTTCAATGTATAATTCTTATTTGGTTCTTTAAATTTGATATCAAAGAGTTCCTCAACATGAATGATGTCGGCATTAGCATATATTCATTTTCTTTTCTCTTTTGAGAGTTTCCTGAATCTTGGTCTGATGAGTAATTTCCAGTTGTATCCTGGACCATTGGGATATAATGTAATGAGAATTGGGATTTTATTTAAACCTTCTAGTTGATCAGTCCTCCACAGATAAAACTCTTGCAGGTAAAGGAGGCAATGCATTATTAGTGCTGGACAGAAGTAAAAGTCCTATCACTTGTCTTTGCTGACATCTCCATGGACTGGCAGCACCAAGCAAGGTACATTTCCAACTATGTACGTGGCTTCCACTGATACCATGGGAGAGGAGAGTTAATTTATTACTGCAACTGTGGACATAAGAATAGCATAAGCAGTCAGCCTCTGCTAACGTGGGAAGGGCAAGCCCTACCTTGTTTGTTAGGGCTGGTTGAAAATTTAAGCTACACACTTAGCCTTTGCTGATTGATAGGCAGTCTGCAGTGTTTCATGGTATTTTTTCTATGATAGGTGTTATTTATTTATTTATTTACTTACTTATTTTTTAAAGATTTTATTTATCTATTTGACAGACAGAGATCACAAGTAGGCAGAGAGGCAGGCAGAGAGAGAGGAAGGGAAGCAGGCTCCCTGCAGAGCAGAGATCCCAGTGAAGGGCTTAATCCAGGACCCTGAGATCATGACCTGAGCGGAAGGCAGAGGTTTAACCCACAGAGCCACTCAGGTGCCCCAAGTTAGGTGTTATTTAAAAAAAAAAGTATCTGTGTTTGTATCTGAAATCAAGAATCAGATGCTTAACCAACTGAGCCACCCTGGAGACCCCAAAATGATATGTTTAAATGGAACCTGGACAGAACCACCTCAGTGTGAAGGAAGGTTATCTCATTTCCCCTCAAGTTTTAGAGAACTTATTGAAGATAAAATATGTTGCTATAAATATGACATGAAGTGGTACTTTCAGATTTTTTTTTAAAGTTAAAAGTTTTATTTCTACTAATCACAGCTGATAAGCACCAAAGCCTTTACCTATAGAGATCATGCTCCAACTCAGGCTGGGAGCACCACTCTGGGAGAAGAGCTGGGCTTCCCAGAGAGGAGGTGGTGCGAGAGGCTGAAACCTGGGAAGTCCAAAGTTCAGGGTCAAGAGGGTTCAAGCTTCAGGCCCTCAGCCAGAGCAGGAGTGGCCCTGGCAGCACAGTGTGTACCTGCATTGATATGGCCCACTTCCAGCTTGCTTTTGAGGACCCAGTAATTGCAGTTTGTCCCCAGAATTGGTGTCCCATGTCTGAATGAAGCACAAACAGCATAAATTCGCATACCTCTGCTTTTTGCATTTTGCAATCAGGTTGTTATCCTCATAGCTTTTTTTAATACAATATTCACATTGTTCTCTGCTTATGGTTTTCTGCTTCTAAAAGAGGACAAAAATATAGTAGGTTTTCTGGTGGTGGATCCAGAAGATAGACCACAGAGATTGCACTTTACTCTTTCCCTCATGAGGTTCTGGAAGCTTCTCTTATCCTCTGATCTAATTCATCCAGTGTTGGCTCCATCAACTCCCAACCATCTGGAGGAGATTTCTAGCTTCTTTTGACTTTGGACATTTTTCCCACAAGATGATTTGCAAAGATCGTCCACTTCCCAAGAGTGTAACAGAAAGACCTCTGATCTCTTCAGTTACAGGCTTGGGTTCTTGTCCAGCTCTACCAAATATTATTCTGTGACTTTGGGGAGGTCACATTCCCTTTCTGGTCCTCAGTCTTGTCTGAACCACCATCACTATCAGTTGCCATTTCTCTTCTATGGAATATTTTTAAAAATACAAATAAAATGATGGTACTTAAAATTCAGTTTTGGGGGGGGGCAGCCTGAACTGTAATGTAGTATCTTTGTTTCATGAAAGATTTGGCCAGATTAAAAGAAAAATTGGAATCACGGAGAATTCCCTGTCTCAAACATTAAGACACTCAGTTATTTCTTGAGGAATAAATGTATTAAAGCTACATTAAGTACATTTGACAGCTCTATGAAATTCCACTTTGAGACATGAAATAGGCAGCTGGGGTGTGATTATAGAAGGTGATATAAATTTGGGCTTCTTCAGCATGTGGATTATATTTCAAGGTAGCTTAACTAGCTCAGTTTATCCAGGGGATTAGTGAATAAAGAAAAAAAAAAAGTCCAAGTATTTGGTCATAGAAGTCCCTAGTATTTAGAGTTCTGGAAATAAAGGGACCCAACAAAGGAGCTATTATATTGGCCCCTTGTAGTATTTCAAATCAACTTTTGGCTGGCAAAATCTTTTACTTTGAACCCACCTATATTTTCATGTTTGAAGAGAGTTTCTTATAGATGCCATATAGTTGGGCCTTGTTTATACATCATCCTGCCATTTTCAGCCTTTAAATGAAGTATTTAAACCATTTACACTTAAAGTAATTATTGATAGATTGGGAGCTGTAACAACAATTTTATTATTTGTTTTGGGTGTGTTTCTTCTGTTTCTCATTTCTGTTTTTTTGCCTTCCCTGTGGATTTTTGGAACATTTAAAAATAATTTTATTTTATAGACCTATATTGTTTTTGAATGTTTCTCTTTGTATAATTTTATTAGTGTTGCTGTAGGTATGAAAATGCACACATACAACTTATCACTCCTGCCAGTATTGACATTTTACCACATCAAGTGAAATACGGGAAACTTGCTTCCATTTAGGTCTATTTACTCTCCCCACATTTTTAACATAAAGCTCTTAAGTATTTCCTCCACATACATTGTCATGTGATACAGTTTTGTCTCCCTCTCTGATTTCTTCATCTGGCCTCTTTTGATCAAGGTGGAGAAAAGGGTGGTCTTAGATTTCTTCTCTGGTGTTTCTCTGGAGTAACTCAGGTACTGTAAGAAATACCTCTGTCTTGCTAGGCCTGGGCATCTCTTTTTATTTGGAAGCAGAAATGTTTCTACCTCATCTTGTCAGAACAGGAAGCCAGTAGTTCCTTTTCATGTTATACAAATTTGCAATTCTTTGAATTTTACTAAAGGGGAGGATATCTATTTTGCAATAAAAATGAAAATCAATAGAAACTGACTAGAGATAATACCATTTGCTTTGGCATGGATACATGGAGGGGCTTTTGCTAAATGAAATAAGTCAAGCAGAGAAAGACAATTGTCATAAGGTTTCACACATATGTGGAACATAAGGAATAGCGCAGAGGACCACAGGAGAAGGGAGGGAAAACTGAATGGGAAGAAATCAGTGAGGGAGACAAACCATGAGAGATTCTGGACTCCAGGAACCAAACTGAGAGTTATAGAAAGGAGGGGGCTGGAGGAAGGTGTAGCCCAGTGATGGGTATTAAGGAGGCCACGTGTTGTGATGGGCACTGGGTGTTGTTATATGCAACTAATGAATTGTTGAACACTACATAAAAAACTAATGATGTACTATATGTTGGGTAACTGAACATAATAAAAAAATGACTAGAGATCCAATAGACACTACAGAATGTTGTATATAAAAATAATGACATTTCTGTATCTAAGCCATCCATCTGTTCAGCTTAGATTCTCTAAGAAAAGCATTTTTTAATACTGAAATAAGGCAAAGCAGATATTTTTGCTAACACCTTATGTATGCTTCATGTGGGGTGAAAGAAAGGGCTTAAAAATGTAACTGTCTTTTTAAGTGATTAAAATTTCTTCAATGAATCCTTTATGTTAGTAGAAATCACATGTCTTAATATTAAGGACTGTGTTATATTTTCATTGCTTTTCTGTATTTTCCTTTGGTCTTCCAATAAATCAGATAATCTTTTTTTAGACCCTGAAGGAAATTGTGGGCCCCCTCCGGCCATCGACAATGGAGACATTACCTCATTCCCACTAACAGCTTATGCTCCTGGATCATCAGTTGAGTACCAATGCCAGGCCTTCTATGCACTTCAGGGAAACAGGACTATAATATGTAGTAATGGACAGTGGTCGGAACCACCGAAATGCTTAGGTAAGTACTTTAATATTCTCATGGATCCTGGGAAAATTTGTGTAATGAATATGATGTTTTCCTATTTAGAGAATTTTCATGAATTAACAAACAACAATTCTGTTGAATTCTTGACTACCAAATATTAATATATGAGGAAATCAACTTGGAAAAATTCTTGTTCAAGCAATAACAGCAACAAAAGATTCTTTAATAAAAGCTCTTCATGTGATAGCTGACATTTTGTATCTTTGATTATAACACCTAATTATTACACATTAAACACAGTACCTCATTTTTACATCCTTTGTTTAAAATGATTTAAGTCTACATGATGGATTTTCAGTGAGTTAGTTTGGAAAAGTTTTTGAGAATGAAGTACTAGGCCACTGTCGAATATTCTACTTGAAAATCTGAAATTCTGTGGCAAATATTTACGTGTTACCTAATGTTTTATGTTCATTTTTGTACTTTCAGATGCATGTGTGGTATCAGAAGAAATCATGGATAAACATAACATACAGTTGCGATGGAGACATGAGAAAAAATTTTATTCTCAAACAGGGGATATTATTGAATTTATGTGTAAAGTTGGATATCATAGAAAGTCACAAGGTGACTCATTTCGAACAACCTGTCAGGAAGGGAAACTGATGTATCCCACTTGTGTATAAAGCAATGATTAAGATACAGTCATAAAACGAAAATGTGTACCTTTATTCCGAAGTTTCCATTATAAATCCAATTCTTCTCATTTTTTCAATTATTACTCATTTTTATTCATAAATTAGAATTTGTGTTAAATAGTATGTAGATGATAGACATAACCTGAGGAACAAATGAATCACTTCTTAAAAACACCATATTAAAATTTGGTGAACTAAAATGTTATGTGTCCTAGTCATAGAATATCTGTGGCGAGAAATTAATTGTGATCACTTCAATGCCTGCTCCTTTCCATCCTTCTCCTTTCTCAAAGATTTCTCCATAACTTCTGAGGCTTCCAGAGGCTCTCTATTTCAGAAAAAATGGGGGGAAAATGCTTGTACTCATCTTCAAAGTCATTTCACTTCACAACACATAGGAACCTAACTGTGTCATACCTATGTTATTTATAAGATGTAAGAAGTTATTAGTTTATCTCTCAATAGATAGATATGCCAAAAAATGATGAAATGTATGATCTCTTATGTATATCTAGCAAACATAATAATTCAAACAAATCATAAAGAGGAATTCAAATCTAATTAGGTGCATAACTATTATTACACTAAAAGTGACTTCAACAGTCCAATATCAAGTACACACACACACACACACACACACTGCTTTGAATACTGAATAAATGTTTATAGAATAAAGGCTGGCAGAAAGCACACAAATTTATAATAACTGTAATTGAATTTAGAGATAATTGAGGGAAGAAGAGCTGTTTAACTCCTTTATACTTACCTGTATTCTCCAATTTTTCTATCTTTAATATATATCACCTTTGAACCATAGGATACCTAATTTTAAAATAAAAATATATAAAAAGTAAGACAATATACATTGTGAACTATAAAGACCTCTGGTGATTATCCTCAGATCTAAAAACATTTTCATGATTTTGCTGGTACGGAGGGCTTTGGAAACAATGACAAGAGTCTGAAATACGATTTTTATGTTCATACATTTCAAGCAACATAATTAGTTAATATCAGTTGACTATAAACATTTTAAATTTCTACAAAAACACAACTTCAAGGTGAAAATAAAGATATACATAATTAAGGTAAAAATATTTTAAGGTGATATCTTGTAACTTTGCATTGCATGAAATCAAGCGCATTTCTGCTTAGAATGAGAAACCTGTCACCAATGGAGTCAATTTATCTAAATGTGAATCACTGGTGACAGCCAGTTTTCTCACATATAAGGAAACACTGTTAGAATTGGCAAGTTATCTTTGCTGTTAATGTTAGCACTTGTGTATGTATACTATTCTCCAAAACCTCTCACCTAATGTTTGTAAAATCTATATATGATACTTGTATAAAATCAATCATTTCAAAATAGTGATTTTTAAGGTCAATTGCATCATTGTTTTTCACTTTTTGTCATTCTTGTTTAAAGGTGAGTGCTAATTTATCAACTCTGTTTAAACTTTCACCTAATATGATTTCATAAATCTTTATTTTTGCTATTTATTTTCAATTTTTGGAGTAAGGACTTGATGTAATAGTGACCTTCTGTGATTGCTTTAAAGGCTTTTTAAACATGGTATCAGCCTGGATTTGTGAATTTTTATTTACTCAATTTGTTGCAATCAATTGTAATCATTACTCTTTGAAGCATAAATAATCCCAAATTTGGCTAACTGGCTCCTGATTGCTTTGTTATATCCCCATTAGTCTGAGTATTTCTCTTCTTTTTAGCACAACATGACATTCCAGGCTCACTGTCTACTTCCCCGCACAACACCCATAACTGTACATCTTTCCAAGAAGTTCGGATTCCTTTTATCGGAGCATAGTGTTTAGAATCCAAGTTGTACTATTCATGCCAGTTGGAAGTGTTCAATACTGTTGAAGTGTCTTTACTTTCAGGGTCTTCTGGTTGTCAGAAATTTGAAATAGAAATGAAATTTCAAGTTCATTAGTTCTTACTGGATTTTCCAATTCAAGTATGATAATATAGGGTTAAAAAATATTTTTAACACATTTTCCCCTTTCCTCTTTATGTATATGTTCTTACATTTCAATATCCATGAAAATAATATCAAAAGTGCCATGCAAACATTACTATTACCAGTTAAACTAGCAAATGAAGGTTAAAATGTCGTGTGTTTATTTTGTCCCAGGATGCTTGACTCTGAGTGTGAGTACTTTCGTAAAAAGCAACTTAAAGTGATTCTTAACTGATTGACTCTCATCAGATTAAGTTTTACATTTATTTGCATTCATATTTTTTCAATTTTAGATTTTGCTTATTTTTCTAATCTAACTTAAAAAAATGGAAAACATCTACATGTTTTAGAAGGCAGACTACTGTGAGAAGGGTCTTTATGCTGAGTAGTCTTCCTTCTGTCATACCTCTTCCCTCTCTGAATAAGGTTATAATTTTATTAATTTCTGACATCCTTCCAGTGTCCATTAATCTCTCTCTCTCTCTCTTTTTTTATTGAGGCAGAGAGAGCCCATAAGTAGGTGGGTGGTGAGGGGCAGAGAGAGAGACGGGGAGAGAGAGAGAGACTCTTAAGCAGGCTCAATGCTCGGCATGGGGTGCAATGCAGGAGTCTGTCTCACAATGCTTAGATCATGACCTGAACTGAAATCAAGAATCGGTCACTTAACTGACTAAGCCCCCCAGGTGCCTCTAATCTCTCTCTTTTTTAAAATATTTTTTATTTTTTTAAATTACTTTTCAGTGTACTAGAATTCATTGTTTATGAACCACACCCAGTGCTCCATGCAATACGTGCCCTCCACAATACCCACCACCAGGCTGGCCCAACTTCCCACCCCCTGCCCCTTCAAAACCCTCAGATTGTTACGCATTTATCTGTCCCTTGCTATTTTCATTTTAGAATGTATCTCACTCAGACCATTCTGAGTTTTACCATTACAGATAACAAATAACATACCCTTCAGATAGAGGGAGCCCACCCCTTTGCAAATGTTCTGAGACAGCTGCAAAGCTGACAGTGACACCACTCGGACTTGCTGCCTGATGGGGATCCAGGGTTTCTCTTAGAACATTCTCCGCTCCAACGCAATCCAGTTCTTGCCATCATCTCTTCAGGAAGAATGGGAGCCTAGGGTGGGTGAGGACTTGTAATGAGGCAGATCTGTTGTTCCCTCAAGACCCAGGTCTGTGACTTGGCCTCTCAGAATCTCTCATATCCAGAGGTTTTACGCAGGTTTATATCTCTCAAGGCTTGGAATTACACAGATGCCTCGTGCCCCAAACGGAACGCTCCCATGAGCCAGTCTTTCAAGACCCGCACCTTGTTCCAGTTCCCTGGCTCTCCTGACCTGTGTGGCTCATGCTTGCACAATTTTCACCCTTTCAGTCAGCCAGAGGCATCTGGGGGGGGGCCCAGGCATGGGGAACACTGGTCCCCAACCACTCACATTGCCTCCAGTGTGAAGGGAGCCCACCCCAACCATCTTTGTGAGATGGCTACTTCATCCTACCAAGAGTCAGTTCAGTCTCCGTTTGGGCTGGCTGCCTAATGGGGTTTGGGCTTCTCAGTGCCCCAGGCTCCAGGGGCCTTTTAGTGGAGGATATTCTCACCAATTTGCCCAGACCTGCCCTGGCCAGGGAGTCGGGTTCTTTAGCTCTGTCTTCGGGGAGCATATGCACATTTCTGGGGACTAGGGCTTGGAATTATACAAATGTCAACCGCCCCCACCCCTGCAAGAACCTGTTGTTGAGACTTGGTATCTCCTGACACTTAAGTACCCAGTCCCTGGCTTCCCTACCTCTGGGACCCAAGCATGCTTACTACGCATCCCGTCCACAGGCCTTGGGCAGCTGGGTCTCTCCAGGCCTGTGGGATTTGCACCATTCCCCAACCAGCTGCTGCTGTCCAGAGCAAAGGAAGACCACTCATAAAAGTCTTTGTGAGGTGGTAGCTTTAAACTGGTAACAGTCAGTCCCCATTTGGACTAGCTGCCTAATGGGGTCCCAGAATCCTCCAGCAATCAAGGTCCCCAGGTGTTTCTCATTGAAGGATCCCTCGACCAGCCTACCCAGCCCGCCCTGTCGAAGCAGTCCATTATCTACACCTCTGCTTTGAGGAAGAATATGTGCACTTGTGTAGGTTAGGGCTTGGGATCAGGCAGATGTCATGGACCTCCAGGCGCCTGCTCCTGAGACCTGGCCTCTCACAACACTTGACCAGTTCTGGATCCCTGAGCTCTGGAGCCTGCCTATGAATAGTATGCACCCCATCAGCAGAACTTAAGGCAGCTGGAGTCCTCCATGCCTGTGGCGTTCTTGCCGGTCCCATATACATGCAGCCTACAGGGCAGAAAGATGCCACCGCCCACCCCTGAAGAAGTCTGAAATGTCCCTTGTAGCCTAAGTCTGGGCAATGGGACATGACTGCCCATGTGTGGGCTCCATAGGTCAGGGTATCCAGAGACCTGGAACAAGGCAATGTTGGGTGAGGCTGGGTCACGAGAGAGAGCTATCAGGGGGAAAGGAGTTGGTCTGATATGCAAAGCCTACTCACCCATTATGGAATATTCCCTCTGAAGGCAGAACTGGAGGCTTTTCAACTACCCTGCCAAGGAAGGGCCCAGCTGTCAGGTCACAAGAGCAGTCTATCCTCCATTTGGAGACAAGTGGGAGTCCTGGTTCCCACGGGAGTGCAGGATGCCAGTAGGCTGTAAATCCTGTGGCCCATTTGCAGCTCTTAGTTTATAACAATATTCAGGTGGTTGGGGTCTGGTCAGAGTCTCCCAGGTGTAGGGCCTAGTCCGTCCAACGTGGCTTACTGGTACATACTGCGCATGTGTGGGCCTTCCAGGTCAGCGTAGCCAAAGATCTGGAACACGGTGCCAGCTCATGGAAGTGGGCTTCTTGCATTACAAGGCATCTGCCTGATTTCAAGCCCTATCCAACACAAATGTGCACATTTCCTTTGAAGACAGCTGGAGGAATTGGGGCTGCCTTGCCAGGGCTGAATCCACTAGGCTGGCCAGGGGAGCCTCCAGTATCTGACAGCCGGGAGCCTTGATTGTTGCAAAGCCCCAGATAATAGCCAATGGTAAGTACGTGGAGCCCGATTCTCGCCCATTTTTGCGGCTGTCTCAGAGCAGTTTTCAGAGGGTGGTCTCCATCCACACTTCATGGAGGTGGTTGAGGATTGGCCAGAATGGCACAGGCCTGCGGGTGTGGAGGGTGGTGATCCAAAGCACCTGCCCAAGGGTTTTCAAAACTGTGCACTTGTAGGCTGTGCAGGTCAGAACAGCCAGGGATGTGGAAAGCTCAAGCGTCAGGAGACTCCCAGTCAGAGGAAGGGAATACTGGGGAGCCTGGCTTCTGCCTAATCCCAAACTTAACCTCCACAAATTTGCATGTCCTCCCCCCTCACCCCGCCCAAGGCAGAGCTGGAGAATTTTTCACTGCCTTGCCACGAAAGGGGGCATTCCAGCAACACAGCGTATCCCTCCATCTGGAGAGACCTGGGAGTCTGACCAGAGTTTCACAGGCTTGGAGGCCCAGCCTGGCCCAGGCTTGTTTTGGGCATATATACTGTGCAAGTACGGGCCTCCCAGGTCAGGATGACCAGGGACCCAGAGCAGGGCAGATGTCTGGGTGGGCCGGGTCTTGGGAGCAGGCTCTTGGGATTACAAGGCCTCTGCCCAATATCAAACCCTAGCCTGCACAAGTGTACATACCTCTACGGAATGCCGACCTAGAATAACCTGGACTGCCCTGCTAGGGCTGGATGCGGTGGGCTAGCCTGGGAATACTCTAGAAAGAGACACCTGGGAATCTTGGTAGCTGCAGAAGCTCAGGACCTCAGCAGGCATGAAGTCCTACATGGGGGGCTAATGGTCGCCCCTCTCAGGGTGTGTTTCAGTGATTAGGGGATGCTTGGCACTTTCCACCTTTGAGGCTATACGATGGTTGAGCATGGACCCTAGCTCCCCTGGCCTAGAGGGCTGCAGCTCCAGACAGTGGCTGACAGGTCAGGGGAGCCAGGGGTTTGGAGGAGTAAGGATCCTGGGAGGCCAGGTCACAAGGGCAGGCTATTGGAAGTACCTGGCATCTGCCTAATTCCAAGCCTTAACATATACATATGTGTGTGTATGTATGTGTATATATATATACACACACACATATATATATGCTATATATAGGTTATATATATATAACTACATATAGGGGATATATATATATATCCCATATATATATATATATATATATATATATATATATATATATATATATATAAATATAAATATACATACTCACATTTTCCCCAAAGGCAGGTCTGGAGAAACCTGGACTGCCTTCCCAGGGCAGGCTGGGTGGGATGGCTGGGATACTGCCCGGTAAGAGATACTTGGGAGCTTTGTTTACTAGAGAAGCCCAGCATCCCATTAGGCAGCCAGACCAATTGAGGACAGTTTAAGATGGAGTCTCAAGTATTTTTGGGCAAGGTGGTTGGGCTCGCGCTACCCGGCTAGCTACAGGTGTTTGGAGACCGGTTTAAATTCCACAGGTAGAGGGGTGGGGGGAACAGCTAAGGGCTGGCGGATAGGGTGCTGACTGCGCATGTGCGGGCCTCAGCTCAGAGCACCCTGGAGACCTGGAACAGGGCTAGTTGGGCAAGACCAGGTCACAGGAAGAAGCTCTTTCGGGGACTTGGTATATGTCAATTTTCAAGGAGTAACATACAAACATGCATATTCCCACTGAAGGCAGAGCTGAAGGAATCTGGACTGCCTTGCTTGGGCAAGGTTGGGTCGGATGGCTGGAGTTCCCTCCAGCACGAACACCTGGGAGCCTTGATTACTGGAGGAGCCCGAGGCCCTAATAGGTAGATAGACCTAATGGGGACTGATTGATATCCGTTTAAGCTGAAGCCTCAGAAAGATGTTCAGGTGGTAGGCTCTCACCACGGAGGCTAGCAGAGGCTCAGAGATCTGCTTGAGCTCTGCAGGCCTGCAGAGTCCATACTGACAAGGGCTGGAACGGGCTGATAGGGTGTGGACTGCACACACAGGCTGCAAAGTTCAGAGTATCCAGGGAATGGGGAAGGTCGGCTCACACGTGATCGTATTTTCACTGAAGGCAGAACCAGAGAGATCTGAACTGGCATTCCAGGGCTGGATCAGGAAGCCTGGCCTGGGAATCTTCCAGTAAGAGACATCTGGGAAGTGTGCTTGCTGCTAAAGCCTGGGACAACAGCACCCAGTAAGTCCACTTGGGGACTGCCTAGAGCCCACTGCAGTGGCTACATCAGAATAATTTTCAGGGTGGGGTGGCTCACGGGGAGGCAGAGCTGGAGGAGTTTGGACTGCCTTGCCGGGGCTGGATCTGGAAGGCTTGCCAGTGGTATGTCCTTTAATAAGTGACACCTGGAGCCCTGATTCCTGGGGAACTCTGGGACCTCATCAGGCAGCCAGTACGAATGGGGACAAACTATACTCACATTTCAGCTGCTACCTCAGAAGATGTTTGGAAAGTGAGGAGCCTCCACTCTGAGGCCATTTGGGTGATTGGGGTTCAGAGCACCCGCTCTAGCCCAGGGTCAGGTGACAGGGTAAGGATTGCCTATGTATGAGCCATGCAGGTCAAGGTTGACAGGGACCTTAATCAGGGCAGTTAGGGGTGAAGTTCAGGTCACAGGAGGGAGCTACGAGGAGTAGCACATAGGTGCCTAATTCCAGGACTTACCCTCCACAAATGCATAGATTTTTCTGGGAAGGCAGAGCTGGAGGAACCTGGACTGCCTTGCCAGCAGGGGCAAGTGGGATGGCAGGAGTACCCTCAACAGGAGACACCTGGGTGCCTTGATTCCTGGAGAGGCCTGGGACCCCATTAGGTAGCTGGTCCAGAAGGGGACTGATGTTGCCAGTGTGAGTTGGAGTATCAAAGGTTTCGGGAGAGGTGGGTGGGCTCAGGTGGTTAGTGTTTGGCTGGAGCTTCATAGGAGTGGAATGTCCCAGTCACCCATGCTGGATGACAGGTTGTGGACTGGGCATGTGTGGGCCCGTGTAGCTCAGGGTAGAGGCTGCCTTGGCAGGACAGGATACCCTCCATTTGTAGAAGTCTGGAGGTCCTGGTTCCTGGGCATAATAGACACCTGGTGCCTCCACTGCCGGGGGAGGCTGGACCCAATCAGGCAGCCGGTCCAAATGGGATCGGACAGTCTCCAGTTTAAAGTTTAGCCTCAGAAAGATTTTGGGGGGTTGGCACTCTCTACCCTAGAGGGTAAGTGGGTGATTGGGAAGAGCCTGAGCTCCACAGACCTGAAGAACCCCTGTAGCTAAAGACTGGCTGAAGAGGTATGGGCGGCTGACTTTTTGGAGAGTAGGCTCCCTCCACCTTTGAGGCAGTGCATTTTGCTGGGATGGGCTCAAGCTGGTCGAGGTGGCTGACAGTGAGGACAGCTCATGCCCAGTGTGTAGTGGAGGGTAGCCGGAGAGCTAGGGCAATGGCAGGCAAGGCCAGGTCATAGGAGCAGGCTGTGCCTGGCACCTGCCAATTCTGAACCCTAATTACGCAAATGCAGATTCCCCCTATAGATATAGGGAGGCAAATGATGCTCAGGAACTCCAATGTCTCTCTTTTTTTTTAAGATTTTTAATTTTAATTTTAATTAAAAATTTTAAAAGATTTTTTTTAAAATTCATTTGACAGAGAAAGTCAGAGAGGGAATACAAGCAGGGGGAGTAGGAGAGGGAGAAGCTGGCTTCCTGCCCAGCAGGGAGCCCAATGCAAGGTTTGATCCCAGGACCCTGGAATCATGACCTGAGCCGAAGGCAGATGCTTAACGGCTGAGCCACCCAGGCACCCCTTTAATTTTGATTTTTAAGCAATTTTTACACTTATCATAGGGCTCGAACCTACAGCCCTGGGGTCAAGAGTCACCTGCTCCACAGACCGAGCCACCCAGGCACCCTGTGACTTTGCCAGCAGTGTCATGGCATCGGTTCACTGGGTGAATTTTTTTTTTTTGTAAGATTATTTATTTATTTATTTAACAGACAGATCACAAGTAGGTGGGGAAGCAGGCTCCCCGCTGAGTAGAGAGCCGGAGGCAGGGCTCGATCCCAGGACCCTGAGATCATGACCTGAGCTGAAGGCGGAGGCTTTAACCCACTGGGTCACCCAGGCACCCCTCACTGTTTGAATTTTGCGAGCCAACAGCTTACAGAACAGTTTCTTCTAATTAGCCACTAAAGAGATGACATATTCCAAAACAGTGCTAGATTAATCACGCTCTTTTTCCAGGCAAGGGGAAATGAAAGAAAGAAGTCTTAGTGGATAGGTATGGTTACAGAGGTTGGCCCTGGGGATCCGGGCCAAGCCAAGGGAGAGCTGATGTCCTGCTGCCAGTGCAAGAGTGCGAGCCTCCCGTCGCTAGAGCACATTGCTACGGAGTGACGCTGCTGGTGTAGACAGACAAGATGACCGTTGTCAAGGGGTGACTGTGTAGCTCTTGCCAGTGGGTGAAGGAGTTGTCTTTACCAGGCAGGAGCTAATTACCCCCTGGCCTTCAGAGAGCTATTTTAGGTGGGAGAAATGTAGCCTTGCTCAGAGCGTGATCTCCTCATCCTCAGGAACTCTTATTTACAGCCTGATGGCTCCTTGCACAGTTGCTTCCTCATAGGTTTTTATTAATGATCTCCCAGCAGGACCCCCATGAGTTGAACCATGGAGTTCTAAGGGCTGAGAACGTATGAGATGACATCCTGACACAACTTACTTCATTCTTGTATCAGAACAGCTTTAACCAAGTGTTTCTGGTCTTTGACATAAACAAGTGGATCTGAAATCGTATCAGACCAACTCACAACATCCACCTGGTGATTTCTAATCATGTCTGCAGTAATTAATATGAAAGGTCAAAGGTCTAATGCCCAGGACAAGTCTATCAAGTTCACAAAAATACCAATCTAGCCTGTGATTCTACATCACTTACCGTCTTCATCACACTCATTCATCTTTGGGGAGTATTTTTTGCTCAACACACATTCTTTTAGACCATAGTTTAATGACCAGTTGAAGCAACCATATTCCTAATATTATCAACATAAACCTAAAGAACTCTCTACCATGATACCATATCCAGTTGCCAAATAACTAAAAAACTTTCTTAGACCACTCAGCTTAACTTCCTTCACAAATACATTCCTAAGTAGAGGTCATTTCTACAAAGCTCCAGGGGACACAGACCTACTCAGAACTATCAGCTGCCATAACATCAGGGTTCAAGCCTGTCATTAGTTTAGGGATGCGCATTTTTGTTCTCTTTTCAACTCCCGCAAAGTTATTTTGACTTTATTAGTCTCGTCTTCCAAATATGCCGTTACTTGTCTTTTCTAATGTATGATTCGCATTTACTGGATTACTTTTAGGAGGTTCAATGTGGATTATTTCCCTGGTTGTTTTAATAGTTCCTTTCTCTTCTACTGACCACGATAACCTCTTTTTCCTTCTCTTTTTATATTTGTTGCCTGCTCTTGTACACATCTCATCGTGTTTTATGTTCCTTATTTCCCCCTTGACTCCAGTAGGTTAGGATGAGGTTTGGCTTAGAACATACTATCCTGGTCCAGTTGTCCATGTTACTTATAACTGGTTGAGGAAGTATCAAAGCCCTAGCCATGATCATAGATTTGTACCATAGGTATGGCCAAAGTCTAGTAGTAATAAAGGTATTTTGGTTTCATTCCAACAAATATCCTTAGGAATATGTTTTCCTTCTATCATAAGGGGGTTTTCTATCTTCTGTAGCTCTGCTCTCCCTGCTGATACTGGGGAGCTATAAAAGTGTGACGACCCAATGTCATGTTCCCTCCTTTAAGTGTCAATGGTCTAATTCCACTGCCCAGAAATCACAGCCATTAGGATGTGGCACCTACTTACTTTTGCTTGGGTTGTGTGTTATCTCTGGCAGCCAGTATTGCATATCATTATAACTGCACTAAGTGTATTCCACATATCAACCAATCTTTTTATTTATTTTTATTTTGATTCCAATTTAGTTAACATATAGTGTTATCTTAGTTTCAGGTGTACAATTTAGTGATTCAGCAATTCTATACATTACTAAGTGCCCATCATGATAAGTGTACTCTTAATCCCCTTCAATTAGTTCACCCACCCACCTCCCCACTCTATAGTTAAGAGTCTGTTTTTGGTTTGTCTCTTTTCTTTGTTTTGTTTCTTAAATTCCACATATGGGTGAAATCATATGACATTTGTCTTTCTCTGATTGGCTTATTTCACTTAGCATTATACTTTCTAGATCCATCCATGTTGTTCCAAATGGCAAGAGTTCATTCTTTTTTATGGCTGAGTAATATTCCATTTATACAGACACACACACACACCCCACACACCTTCTTTATCTATTCATCTATCACTGGACACTTGGGTTGCTTCCATAGTTTGGCTATTGTATATAATGCTGCAATAAACATACAGGTGCATGTATTTTTTTAGAATTAGTGTTTTCATGTTCTTGGGTAAATACCCAGTAGTGGAATTGCTGGATAATACGGTTCTATTTTTAATTTTTTGAGGAACCTCCATACTGTTTTTCTATAATGGCTACACCAGTTTGCATTCCCACTAACCACGCATGAGGGTTCCTTTTCCTCCATATCCTTGCCAACACTTATTTCTTGTATTTTTTATTTTGCCATCATGACAGGTATGAGGTATACCTCATTGTGGCTTTGATTTACATTTCCCTGATGACAAGTAATATTGAGCAACTTTTCCTGTATCTGTTGGCCATCTGTATGTCTTTCGAAAAATATATGTTCATGTCTACTGCCCATTTTAAATCTAATTGGGTTTTTTTTTTTGGTGTTGAAGTACATAAGTTTGTTACATATTTTTGATATTAAACTTTTACTGGATGTATAATTTGCAAATATCTTCTCCCGTTCATTTGATGGTTTTCATTTTATTAATGGTGTCCTTCACAAAAGCTTTTTATTTTGTTATACTCTCAATAGTTTATTTTTGATTTTATTGTTAACAGGTTTCCTTATACTTGGGGTAGAAGTCTGTGGTGTGAGATAGAAGCCTTAATGTACCTGAAGGATAATATTATATGTTATATGTTAAGTTTCCTATGTGTCCCCTATAAACCTTATTTACAAGGTGTCCATCCACGTTCTTTTAAAGTCTGGATAAGGTATTCATGGATCTGTTCATTTTCTAATAAGTATTGATTAAACAGTGTAAATTGGGAGTACAGTAAATGACCAATTTTGGCCTATTTGTATTTATTTATATTTAAAGATATAATCTGTATATTCAGCAGCTCCTCTTTTATAAAACACTAAATCACAAAATAGTCTGCTAAATGTCCAACGCTTCACTCAATTCAGTAAGCTATGACATGGTTGTCTTGTTATATATGCTGGATTATAATATCAACAGCAAATTAGTAGTTCAGGCCTATCTTTATCCTCTAAGTCAGTGTCTATTGATGATGTTGTTCAGGGTCCTCATTGATTCTTGTGATGATTGAAGTGGAGGTTCTTTTTCAGCTTTCCTAAGTATTTGGTTTCTCCCTTGGTTGAACATTTCCCAGGGATTAGATGGTGTGGATAGAAAGAGTGGAGTGGGAAGTTTGGGTTTAGGTGATGCTGGCAGTGTTGGTGATGCTGATGAGTCTTCATTTGTAAGAAGGTGAACAGGTTGATGGTCCATGCAGGGAGCAGAAGATGGCACAGACAGTGACATTGTACTGGACCAGAAAGTAGCAATCGAACTTGGAACATGGCACAATTGCTAATGTTAGAGCTGTGAAAGGGGTATCCATAGCTGCAATGAGTATTATATCTAACAGTGAGCAATCGGTGAAACAATATGGCCAGAGGCAGCATGCTGCTCTACCCATTTAATAATTTTTAGAAGATTAAAGATACATACTGGATTCATGCTTGTAAAATAGACATAGTATCCTATAAATTTTTAATTCTTCCTTTTCTTGCCACTCAAGGAAATCTATAGTCATAGTGGCCATTACTGGTAATCTTTCCCCAAGCATGATCACCTTACATCATGCTTAGCTAAACATTTGGTATCTGGTGTTGATACAGTAAAAGATGATGTTCCTTGTGCCTGAGATTTTTATAGAGACATCATGTTATTTTCTGTGACTTGAGGTAATAAGGCTTTTCCTTCAGACACCCAGTAGGTTTTTCTAGTGGCAGGTGCTATAATTTTCCCAAGATTTTTAATGTATATGTACATACATCATATTTATTAACACTTTTAGTTTAGATTCTGGGTTGTTGTTAATGCTTATCTCGGTGGCATCTGCAATTTGAATTCAATAGGAGTTTTCCCATCATTTCTATAGTTATGGTGTAGAGATCTTATGGCCTCCCAGATAGCTTTATTCCAAGCTTTGATATCTAGATTATTAGTAAGCAACCTAAGTTTTTGTTGAGCAAGCCATTACAGTTTTTTGTGAATCCAGGGGCAGTTGGGTTATAGGTTAAGTGGAAATTCCATATTATTCCTTGTTTCTTAGTACATTCTTGTATTTGCTTTCCTGTGAAGTGTGTGCCCTGAACTGATTTTTATGATGGTTGTGGTATCCTAGTCAGCATCCAGGTTTCTAATTCTCTGGTAGTGGATTTTTTTAAAAAAGATTTTATTTATTTATTTGACAGAGATCACACAAGTAGGCAGAGAGGCAGGCAGAGAGGGGAGGGGAGAAGCAGGCTCCCTGCCGAGCAGAGAGCCCGATGTGGGACTCAATCCCAGGACCCTGGGATCATGACCCGAGCCGAAGGCAGCGGCCCAACCCACTGAGCCACCCAGGCGTCCCTGGATTTTTTTTTTTTTTTTTAAACAATCCTCTTTCCTGCAAGGATTGGGTACTCTTCTTTCTGACCATATCCCTACAATGGTGTACACATATAGTTTATTCTCGGATATAGGCAAGTGTCCTACATATCAATTTGTATAATTTGGGAAGGTCTTTGGCTTTATCTGGACTATTCATTCATGACCTACAAGCTTTGAACTTTTTGCAGTTCCCACATTTAATTTGAATTTGGAGGGTTTTGGTTTTTTGTTTTTTTTCCCCTCTAACCATGTTCTGCAGCCATGTGTGCAGCATGACCTGCTTGGTAATGTGCCCATGCAATGATCCTATCAACTGGCATGTCTGTGGGTTCAAGTTATATGTTGCATTGCCTTTCTTGTATATGTGTGGTTCCATTTTGTGTTGATTTTCTCCTTAACAATGAATCATTCTCCATTTAAATTTTAGGAATCTTTGTCTCCTTAATTTTCCTCGTGTCTACTTGGTTACTACAGCATTGTCCTTCTGATGTGCAGAGACATGTGTGATGAATATGGCGATGTCAGCCAGTGCTATATTCTGCTCTATGTCCTTTCCCTATATGTTCTTATTTCCCATTTTCTAGTCATTTCCCTGACATGTTCCTGACCAAAGAACTGTTACATAGCTACTGCCCATTAGTCTAAGAAAAGATAATACCTCATTCTGATTTTCATTAACCTTCAATTACTTATTTTATGACTATTGGGTCAGCAGATTGTGTGATTTTTCTGAGCCTGATTCCATCAAGGTTAGATCATTATTAGCTCTCAAGGCCACAAACTGCCAGATCATTCAGATGGTGTCATGGCGGTGATATATTTATAGACCATGTGTTGTTGAGTTCCATAGGCCAGGGTGCTCCTGATTGCCCGACTGCTTGAACTTGGATTCAAGGGGTGGGCTCACCCCTTGAAAATTCTGGCACCATCATTGGCTTTGCTGAGATAACCTCAGCTCATGCTGAGGGCTGACCCTCCACCCATATGTCCTGCTCAGAAGTATACCATTACCACATTAAGGATTCAAGGTCAGGAATAGTTACCCTGTTTGTCAGGGGTCTGCTTTTCCCATTCCAGGATAGGTTGTTGAAATTTAGGTTAACTTGTGTATTTTCTGTGAGTGGCTCTGTATTTTGTAGGGCCTCATAGAGGGCCTAAGTGAGTATTTCAATTGGTTGGTATATGTTCTCGGACCATGGGAACTTCTTAGTCCAAAATGCAGTTGGGTAACACTTTGGGTCCTGCGGTGGTTTAGTCCACAGTGACTATGTTGTAAACTCTTGTGAGTATAGGCACTCTATATTTAGAGTCTTCATTAACTGATGCCAATATGTTAAGAAGTCCTGAGAGCATTTTTCAAATAGGCTGTCTCTTGAATCTGTTCATCTAATTTTCCTACTCTTCCTAGTTATTTCTTAATAGTGTCTTTTTTCTTTTTAGGTTTTTAAAGGACTTTATTGTTGCAAACACTTTGATATTAGTGGAGCTAGACAAGGGGGAACACTGAGCTGAAAATTTTTTTTCAGTTTTCTTTGTGAACACATTTTTTTTTTAATTTAATTTTATTTTTTCAGTGTTCCAAGATTCATTGTTTATGTACTGCACCCAGGCTCCATGCAATATGTGCCCTCCTTAATACCCACTACCAGGCTCTCCCAAACCCACACCCCCTCCCTTCCAAAACCCCCAGTTTGTTTCCTGGAGTCCACAGTCTCTCATGGTTCATCTCCCCCTCTTATTTCCCCCAACTCACTTCTCCTCTCCTTCTCCCAATGTCCTCTGTGTTATTTCTTATGCTCCATAAGTAAGTGAAACCATATGATAATTGACTCTCTCTGCTTGACTTATTTCACTCAGCATAATCTCTTCCAGTCCCGTCCATGTTGATACAAAAGTTGGGTAGTCATCCTTTCTGATGGAGGCATAATACTCCATTGTATATATGGACCATATCTTCTTTATCCATTCGTCCTTTGAAGGACATCTTGGCTCTTTACACAGTTTGGCGACTGTGGCCATTACTGCTATGAACATTGGGGTACAGATGGCCCTTCTTTTCACTATGTCTATATCTTTAGGGGTAAATACCCAGTAATGCAAATGCAGGTCATAGGGTAGCTATTTGTAATTTCTTAAGGAATCTCCACACTGTTTCCCAAAGTGGCTGCACCAACTTGCATTCCCACCAACAGTGTAAGAGGGTTCCCCTTTCTCCACATCCTTTCCAACACTTGTTTATTGTCTTGTTAATTTTGGCCATTCTAACTGGTGTAAGGTGGTATCTCAATGTGGTTTTGATTTGAATTTCCCTGATGGCTAATGATGATGAACATATTTTCATGTGTCTATTAGCCATTTGTAGATTTTTGGAGGAGTGTCTGTTCACATCTTCTGCCTTTTTTTTTTTTTTTTTGACGTGATAATCTGTTTTTTTGAGTGTTGTGTTTGAGGAGTTCTTTATAGATCTTGGATATCAGCCCTTTGTCTGTAGTGTCATTTGTGAATATCTTCTCTCATTCTGTGGGTTGCTTCTTAGTTTTGTTGACTATTTCCTTTGCTGTGCAGAAGCTTTTGATTTTGATGAAGTCCCAAAAGCTCATTTTTCCTTTGTTTCTTTTGCCTTTGGAGACATGTCTTGAAAGAAGTTGCTGTGGCCTACGTCGAAGAGGTTACTGTCTATGTTCTCTAGGATTTTGATAGATTCCTAACTCACATTGAGGTCTTTTATCTATTTTGAGTTTATCTTTGTATATGGTGTAAGAGAATGGTCGAGTTTCATTCTTCTATACATAGCTATCCAATTTTCCCAGCACCATTAATTAAGGAGACTGTCCTTTTTCCACTGGATATTTTTTCCTGCTTTGTCAAAGATTAGCTGGCCGTAGAGTTGCAGGTCCATATCCGGGCCCTCTACTCTGTACCACTGGTCTATGTGTCTGTTTTTGTGCCAGTACCATGCTGTCTTAGTGATCAGAGCTTTGTAGTAAAGCTTGAAATCAGGCAACATGATGCCCCCAGCTTTGTTATTCTTTTTCAATATTTCCTTAGCAATTCAGGGTATCTTCTGGTTCCATACAAATTTTAGGATTGTTTGTTCCAGCACTTTGAAAAATGCTGGTGGAATTTTGATCAGGATGGCATTGAAAGTATGGATTGCTCTAGGCAGTATAGACATTTTAACAATGTTTATTCTTCCAAACCATGAGCATGGAATGCTTTTCCATCTTTTTATGTCTTCTTCAATTTCTTTCAGGAGTGTTCTGTAGTTCCTCAAGTACAGATCCTTTACCTCTTTGGTTAGGTTTATTCCCAGGTATCTTATGGTTCTTGGTGCTACAGTAAATGAAACTGGTTCTCTGATTTCCCTTTCTATATTTTCATTGTTAGTGTATAAGAAAGCAACTGATTTCTGTCCATTGATTTTGTATCCTGCCACATTACTGAATTGCTGTATGAGTTCTAGTACTTTGGGGGTGGAGTCTTTTGGGTTTTCCATATAGTGTATCATGTCATCTGCGAAGAGAAAGAGTTTGACTTCTTCTTTGCCAGTTTGAATGCATTTTATTTCTTTTTGTTGTCTGATTGCTGTTGCTAGGACTTCTAGTACTATGTGGAACAACAGTGGTGAGAGTGAGCATGCTTATCATGTTCCTGATCTCAAAGGGAAGGCTGTCAGCTTTTCCCCATTGAGGATGATATTCGTTGTGGATTTTTCATAAATAGATTTTATGAAGTTGAGGAATGTTCCCTCTATCCCTATACTTTGAAGCATTTTAATCAGAAATGGATGCTGTATCTTGTCAAATGCTTTTTCTGTATCAGTTGAGAGGACCAATGTGGTTCTTCTCTTTTTTCTTATTGATTTGTTCTATCACATTGATAGATTTGCAAATGTTGAACCACCGTTGCATCCCAGGGATGAATCCCACCTGGTTATGGTGGATAATTTTTTAAAATATATTTTTAGATCCTATTAGCTAGGATCTTGTTGAGAATCTTGGCATCCATATTCATCAGGGATATTGGTCTGAAATTCTCCTTTTTGGTGGGGTCTTTGCCTGGTTTGGGGATCAGGGTAATGCTGGAAAAAGTCTGGAAGTTTTCCTTCTGTTTCTATTTTTTGAAACAGGTTCAGGAGAATAGGTATTATTTCTTCTTTGAATGTTTGGTAGAATTCCCCAGGGAATCCATCAGGTCCTGCACTCTTGTTTTTGGGAGGTTTTTGATCACTGCTTCAATCTCATTACTAGATATCAGTCTATTCAGGTTGTCAATTTCTTCTTGGTTCAGTTTTGGAAGTTTATAGTTTTCCAGGAGTGCATCTATTTCCTCTAAGTTGCTTAACTTATTGGCATATAACTGTTGATAATAATTTCTGTTGATTCTATTTCCTTGGTGTTAGTCATAATCTCTCCCCTTTCATTCATAATTTTATTAATTTGGGTCCTCTCTCTTTTCTTTTGGATTAGTTTGGCCAGTGGTTTATCGATCTTATTGATTCTTTCAAAGAACCAGCTTCTAGTTTCACTGATGTGTTCTGCTGTATCTCTAGTTTCTATCTCATTGATCTCTGCTCTAATCTTGATTTTTTTCCCCCTTCTTGTGCATGGGGTTGGCTTAATTTCTTGTTGATTTTCCAGTTCTTTAAGGTGTAAAGAGAGCTAGTGTATTCCAGATTTTTCAGTTTTTTTGACCGAGCCTTGGATGGCTATATATATTCCCCCCTTAGAACTGTCTTTACTGTATCCCATAGGTTTTGGAGTGAAGTGTCTTTATTCTCATTGGTTTCCATGAGTTGTTTAAGTTCTTCTTTGATTTCCTGGCTGATCCAAACATTCTTAAGCAGGGTGGTCTTTAGCTTCCAAGTGTTTGAATTCCTTCCAAACTTTTTCTTGTGGTTGAGTTCCAGTTTCAAAGCATTGTAGTCTGAAAATATGCAGGGAATAATCTCAATCTTTTGGTATCAGTTGAGCCCTGATTTGTGACCCAGTATGTGGTCTATTCTGCAGAAAGTTCCATGTGTGCTCTAGAAGAACGAGTATTCTGTTGTTTTAGGGTGGAATGTACTGTATATGTTTATAAGGTCCATCTGGTCCAAAGTGTCATTTAAAGCTCTTGATTCTTTGATATTCTGCTTGGATGATCTGTTTCTTACTGAGAGTGTCATGTTAAGATTCCCTACTATTAATGTATTCATATCAATAGGACTCTATTTTGATTAACAGCTGGCTTATGTAGTTGGCTGTTCCCATACTGGGGGCATAAATATTTACAATTGTTAGATCTTCTTGGTGGATAGACCCTTTAAGAATGATGTAGTTTCCTTCTTTATCTCTGACTACAGTCTTTAGTTTAAAATCCAATTTATCTGATATTAGAATCACTACCCCATCTTTCTTTTGAGGCCCGTTGGCATGAAAGATGCTTCTCCATCCCTTCACTTCCAGTCTGGATGTATCTTTAGGTTCCAAATGTGTCTCTTGTAGACAGCATATGGATGTGTCCTGTTGTTTTATTCAAACTGCAAACCTGTGCCATTTTATGGGAGCATTTAGGCTGTTCACATTGAGAGTGTTTATTGAAAGAGTTTTTATTGACATCATGTTGCCTGTGAAGTCCTTGTTTCTATAGATTGTCTCTGTAAATTTCTGTTCTATATCACTCTTGGGTTCTTTCTTCTTTTATAGAACCCCCCCCCCCCCTTAATATTTCTTGTAGTGCCAGCTTGGTTGTCACATACTCTTTTAAACCTTGCCAGTCTTGGAAGCTCTTTATCTCTCCATTCATTTTGAATGTCAACCTTGCTGGATAAGGTATTCTTGGCTGCATGTTCTTCTCTGAATGAGAAGTGCCCTGAATATGTCTTGCCAGCCCTTTCTGACTTGCCAGGTTTCCGTGGGCAGGTCTGATGTTTTTCTGATGGGCCTTTCTCTGTATGTAAGGAATCTCTTCCACCTAGTTGCCCTCAGAAGCTCTTGTCTAAAATTATGATTCACGAGTTTCACAATTAAGTGTCTTGAAGTCTTTCTAGATTCATTGATTGTGGATGTTCTTTCTGCCTCTAGGACACAAACACTAGTTCCATTCCCTAGACTGGGAAAATTTTCATCCAGAATTTGTTCAACTATATCTTCTAGTCTTCTTTCTTTTTCTACCCCCTCAGGGATCGTATTCTGGCATTGGAACATTTCATGGTGTCATTTATTTCCCTAATTCTGTTTTCATGGCTTCTAAGCTGTTTGTTCCATGCCTCCTCCTGATCCTTTTTCTCCATCAGTTTGTCCTCTAGATCACTAGTTCTATCTTCTGCCCCAGTTACCCTAGCTGTTAGAGTATTTAGATTAGGTAGGATCTCACTGATAGCATTTTTAACTTCTGCCAGGTTGGCACTCACTTCCGCCCTTAGAGAGTCTATGTTGTCAGTAGTGGTTTCCTCCAACCTAACCATTGCCTGGATGATTGTTACCCCAAATTCCCTTTCCAACATACTGTTTATGTCCATATCCAATAGTTCTGATGGAGTGGGCACAGTCTCTGAATTTTTCCTCTGTTGGGTGTTCCTCTTCCTAGTCATTTTGGTGAGAGTTGGTTGAGGGGATGTGTAGCTGAATATATCAAACACAATCCAGGCAAGGTGCACCCTGGAACCTTTCAGAGCAATCAAAAGTCACCACCAAAAAGAAAAAAAAAAAGAGAGAGAAAAAAGAAAACCCAGCTAGAATGAGCCCCCAAAGTAAGATTTATAAGGTATATAAACAAAAATGGACAATCAAAAAGATTGACAAAAGTAAACAAAAAGAAAAAGAACCCAACCAAAATGAACCCCAAGGATAAGATTTATATAATATCAGAACAAAAACAAATACACAGAAACACTGACAGAAGAAAAAAATGGGAGGGTTGTTATAAATTCTCAGTGTGGGCAAAGTAGGTTGTTTTGCTTCTTCCTGGGTGTATCTTGATATCTTTGTTAAAGGACTCAACTTTCCAGAGATAAAGGGAGATTAAAACTGGTTTATATATATGGGTAGTATTAAGTAGGGAAAAAGGATTACCTTGAAGCTTATACCTATATGTATATTAAAAAAAATAGAAAAGAAAAAGAAAAACACAGATATGTGTTTGAAAAAAGTTCAAGTTAAAATGTTTTAATGGAATATGTTGTATTAAACCTCTACTTGTAATGGTAAGTAGGTTAAAATAATTAAAAGAACAAGAATCATGAGAACAAATTAAAAAAAAAGTTTTATCTATGAAATATACAGGTTTTAGGGCAATACCAGGAGTTTAATATATTGTTTTCCCCTGATGTTGGGCTTTACAGTTTTATGGGGACCCTCTGGTGGTTGTCCTCTTGTTCTATTGGCTTGCCTTCTGGGAGAGGGGCCTTCTACATTGTTTTTCAGTCAGTCTTCCTCGGGTTGAGTCGTCCTGCCCCCTGTCAAGGGGCTGGGCTCTGTGGAAACCCATTTTACAGGCTTTTGTTCTCTGGAAGTTTTTGTTCTTTGGTAGCTTTTTGTGGCTTTTCTGAGGTTTAGTGGAAAGCAAACTGTACCCAGACCTCCATCTCAGAGAGAAGCCTCAGTCTGCTCCCCTCTAGGTGGTCCAGAACACACAGACTCCCCCTGTGCAAACTCCACTGCACAGCACAACCTCCCACAGGTGGTGAGCGCCCCCAGCCACCTTCTCAGTGGTCACCCAAGATATCCGCCAGTTTCTGCACTCCCGTGCCACTAAAACTCAAGTGATATGGGTCCAGGGAGCCTGCTTCTGGTGGCTGCCTTTGCAGGGACTGCTGTCTGGGGTTCAGGCCCAGGCAGGGTTTGCTCAGATCCCATAGTCGTGCAGGTCACAGAAGGCTGCTGCTGCCGCCGCCAAGGGATCCCAATCAGAGATTGTGCTGGGTTCTCTCAGGCACAGGCTGGGCGCATCCAGACCCTTCGCTGGTGGCAGAAGGCTGTGGACCTAAAGAGCACTGGGTGGCACCCACAGAAAGCTCTCTCAGGCTCAGGGGAGAGGGGAGTATGCTCACAGTCCAGGGTCATGCAGGACGCTCAGAGCGCAAGAGGTTGTGGACCTAGACAGTGCCGGGTGCCCACACCAGACTCTCTCCGGAGTGTGCCTAGTCCAGTGGTGGTTTGAGCAGCAGAAAGCCAGGGGCTCAGGGACCACGGAGGCTCTGGCACAGGTGGTCGCTGGCGGTGGCTGTCCTGGGTCTGTGGGCTTAGGCCCATGCCCGTGACCACCTGATTCCACCAGTTACCCCTTAAGCTCTTTTGCTCTTTTTGAGTGCTTTTAACCAGACTCCAAGTTAATGCTGGTCCCCAACCACAGGGCACTTTCATATCAGGGCATTTGTTTCCAGTGGGTCGCTTCTGGCAGCTTCCTCCCCCTTCTGCTTATCTTCCAATCTCAGTCCGAGCGTACCCACTCCATTTTACCTGTCCACTGCTGTCTTCTGCCCCTGTAGAGATCCGGAAGTGTGTAGTCTTAGATCTCAGGCTGACTTCATAGGTGTTCAGAGTGTTCTGGTAGTTACGTAGCTCACTTTTAGTTATGTAGCTCACTTTAGGGGACCAGCTGAAACAGGGTCTCCTACTTCTTCGCCATCTTGCCCTTCCCCCCTTAAGGGTGTCTTAATAGGATCCCCTTATGTGGTATGTGCTCTTTCCAATATCTAAACAGTACTATCAGTTTCTGAGCTGCTGCTTTTATGGGTTGCAATCGGTCTTGTTTATGATTGGATCTGGTATTTTTCTCCTTTCAGAGGACCAACTTAAGCCTAGAAATCTTTTTGTAGTGTGGGGTTCTTGGTCATTATTTGGGTCAGTTGTCCATCCTGAGTGTAAGGAACTTATTTAACTCTATTGAGACCTTAGTCTACTCTTCCAAATTATCACCACAAATATGTTATCAATATAGGAAATGCTAATTTGGGTATATGTGGTGTTTTTCATGTAAGTCCTGGATGTCTCATGTTAGATGGTTGTGGGCTATTACTGATCTGGTGAGATAGCCTTGTGGTAAACTGATATTTTCAACCTTCCTACTGAATATAGTCATGAGTTGGCTCTCCTCATCAATTGGAACAGCAAAGACTATGTCAGATAAATCTATCACCAGGTAATCAGTTCCGGATTCAGTGGCGATATTGTTTATGTTAGCACCTGTGTTCAGGAGTGCTCCCTCAATTTGGGGAGAGTGTTAGTTTAGATTCCTATAATGTACTGTAAATATGTATGACCTATCTGGCTTTTAACAGGCCAGATTGGGTTGGTATATGGTGAAATAGTAGGTGCAATAGTTTAGGACTTACTGCATGTTTTCCTTGATTTCTTGTATGCCCTATTATATCCATCCCAAGAGTGTTTTCTTAATTGGGCTCTATAAGGTATTTAGCCTTAATGAATGGTCTATCATCAATCCTTAGTAATCTGTGTGATCATGGGGGTGAATTTTCCTCCTAACCCTTCAGTTAGTCCCTTTTTATTATTAAAGTTTGCTAAATTTGTAGGTATCCTTGTATCATTGTTATTTGAGCTACAGCACCTAACAACATGCTGGTATATATAGTCCTTTTACTTACAAAAGGGTTTTTTGTTGTTATGGCCAATGTAACATACAGGCAAATGTCTCTAGCTTGGACCAAGACACAGAGACTGCCGAGTCCCTTTGGGAGGCTCATGGGGTTTGTTCCTCTTCAGCTTTCAGTGGCTTGTGTACCAACAGAATTAGGTTTTATAAAGATGTTAGTATTTATAGTAAATGGATTAGTGTGTCTATAGACTTTTCTGTAAGTCTATTTACTCAAAAAGGTTTTTTGTTTCCATCTCTTTGCCACTGTGTATAGTTTTTGAAGTTTCTGTTGGGTTTCTATTTCTATAGTTGTTTTAAAGGGTGGTGGTCTAAATTGTCAAAAGGGCCTTGTAGATTTAGGTCTATATGTTCTATTTTGACTTGGTTTACATTCAGGGCAACACTTCTTTCTATATACATGAGTGTTAAAGCCATAATCTTTATTGGGTGTCTGGGTGGCTCAGTGGGTTAAGCCTCTGCCTTCAGCTCAGGTCATGATCTCAAGGTCCTGGGATCAAGACCCACATTGGGCTCTCTGCTTGGCGGGGAGCCTGCTTCCCCCTCTCTCTCTGCCTACTTGTGATCACTCTCTGTGTCAAATAAATAAAATCTTAAAAAAAAAAAAGCCATAACCTTTATTTTGATTTAGTTCCTCAGCTGTTTTTTTTTAATATTTTATTTATTTATTTGACAGATAGAGATCACAAGTAGGCAGAGAGGTAGTAGGCAGAGAGAGGAAGGGAAGCAGGCTCCCTGCAGAGCAGAGAGCCTGATGCGGGCCTCAATCCCAGGACCCTGAGATCATGACCTGAGCCGAAGGCAGAGGCTTAACCCACTGAGCCACCCAGGCACCCCTCCTCAGCTGTTCTTATCAAGTCAGTTAGTTCTGTTGTGTTTCTGGCACCTGCAAATACTGTAAATAATGCTGTTCTCTTGTGTGGGGGCACAGCTTTTAAATCTTTTAAATTTTTCTGTTGCTTCCACATATATTAGTGAGGGTATCTGTCCTTTATCACAAATCACATTTAATAGTCCTATTACTATATTAGTAACTTCCTCTGTTGTTTTCCATGAAGACTTAAAAAAAAAAAGATTTATTTATTTGAATAGAGAGAGAGAGAGAGAGACTACTAGCAGGGGGAGGGGAAGAGGGATAGGGAGAAGCAGACTTCCCACTGAGCAGAGAGCTTGATGCAGGGCTTGATCCCAGGACCCTGAGATCATGACCTGAGCTGAAGGCAGATGCTTAACCAACTGAGCCACCCAAGTGTCTTTCCATGGATAGTTTTTAATTAAGTTTTTATTTTAATTCCAGTAAAGTTAACATACAGTATTATAATAGTTTCATATGTATAAGATAGTGATTCAACAATTCTATACATTACTCAGTGCTCATGTTAAATGTACTCTTAATCCCCTTCACCTATTTCACCCACCCCTCCACCCACCTCCCTTCTGATATACTTTATTTTAAATGAGTACCCTCAGTTGAAGTTTTTTTTTAACAAGAACATTTATTTAGATTGAAGCATATTTCAGAATATACATGATTCTAAAGGATATATATAAAATATTCCATCCAAGAAAAGTAGAATATACATTTTCTTCATGTACTCACAGAGAATTCCTTGGCTAAATCACATCCCCCCCTCCCAAATATTACAAATTTAAGAAGACTGAAATCATACCAAGTATATTTTCCACAGTGATATAAAACTAAAGATCAACAATAAAACAAAGCTGGAAAAACTACAATGTAAATATTAAATATTTAATATGTAAATGTTAACACACTACTGCAAAAGCAATGGGCTCAATAAGAAATCAAACAGCAAATCAAGTCAGAATATATCTCAAAACAAAAGAAAAACACAATATTCTGAACTTATAGGATTTGGCATAAACAGATGTTAGAGTGAAATTTATGCTATAAATACTTGTATTCAGAAAAAAAAAGTTCAAATAATTTAGCATTACACTACAAGGAACTAGAAAAAGATGAAACTTAGCTGAGACTTGGTAGAGAAAGAAAATAAAAGAGAAAACAAGAAATAGAGACCAGCATAAACAATAGCATAACACTGAAAGTAATTACCAATTAAAAAAATTAAAAATGTCTGTTCATGTCCTCTGCCCATTTCTTGATTGGATTATTTGTTCTTTGGGTGTTGAGTTTGATAAGTTCTTTATAGATTTTGGATACTAGCCCTTTATCTGATATGTCTTTTGCAAATATCTTCTCCCATTCTGTCCGTTGTCTTTTGGTCTTGTTGACTGTTTTCTTTGCTGTGCAAAAGCTTTTGATCTTGATGAAATCCCAATCGTTCACTTTTGACCTTGCTTCCCTTGCCTTTGGTGATGTTCCTAGGAAGAAGTTGCTGTGGCTGAGGTCGAAGAGGTTGCTGCTTGTGTTCTCCCTATTTTGATTCCTATCTCACATTGAGGCCTTTTATCTATTTTGAGTCGATTTTTGTATGTGATGTAAGGAAATGTCCAGTTTCACTCTTCTGCATGTGACTATCCATCTTCCCAACACGATTTGTTGAAAAGACTCTTTTCTCCACTGGAGAAATTCTTTCCATTCATTCATTCTATCCATTCATTCATTCATTCATTCTTTCCTGAGAGCTCAGGGGCCCCCTCTTCAGTGAGCCCTCAGAGAAGAGCAGTCAGTTACTCCTGTCTCCCTGGTCTCTGACCACACTCTAAGCTCACCCAGCCTGTGACCAAGCATTTCTATTTCTGGCACATACCCCTGTTTAAAGAGATTTCTGCAGCGTGCTCCTGTGCTACTCCTCCTAGTGGAGGAAGTGGGGGCAGGGGGGTAGTCTCCCCAGATATGCCACTTGTGGGGTCCCTGCTCAAAGAGTAGTGGCCCACCTGTGCCAGGGATCACAGTTATGGCAACCCTGAGCTAAGAGCCCATTCCTTGATTCCATCTTTGCAGCTGGCTTCCCTGTTCTGATACCTGGGAGCTCTGCCACACTCAGGCACCCCTGGTCTTTCAGGGACCCTGAGGGTCCTAAGACCACACTTACCCAGCAAGGATTCCACCTCCCACCCCGAGCTTAGCCACTGGAGCAATGTCCCTTCATGGAGGAGACTTCTAAACGTTCTGACTTTGTGCTTTGCTGCTCTCACTTGCCAGTAGCCAGCTGATGGAAGCTCCCTCCTCCCATGGTCTATCTTCCTGTAAATCACCTCAGATTCACTTCTCTGCACACCCAACCTTCCAGAAAGTGGTCGCTTTTCTGTTCATAGAATTGCTGCTATTCTTTTCTTCAATCTCCATTTGAGTTTGTAGGTGTTCAGAATGCTTTGAAAACTATCTAGCTGAATTCCTAGGACCAGATGAAACTTAGGTTTCCTACTCCTCTGCCATCTTGCTCCTCCCTCCTTATTGACTTCTGCCTGGACAGTCTACCCATTGATGTAAGTGGGCTGTAAAAGTCCCCTAGTGTTATTGTATGACTACCAATTCCTCCCTTTAGGTGTGTTAGTATTTACTATATGTATTTAATATTCCAATGTTGGGTGCATATTTATAATTATTATACTTTCTTGTTGGATAGTTCCCTTATCATTATGTAATGTTTTCTTTGTCTCTTCTTATAGCCTTTAAAGTCTATTTTGTCTGGTATAAGTATTGCTACCCTGGATTTCCACCCCCCCCCCTTGCTTTCATTTGCAAGAATATTTTTCCATCCTTTTACTTTCAGTTTGTATGTGTCTTAGGTCTGAGGTTAATCTCTTGTAGACACCAGATGGGTGGGTCATGTGTCTTTATCTTTCTACCATCTTATGACTTTTGAGTTGACCATTTAGACTATTTACATTTATCATTATTGATAGTATGTACCTATTGTCATTGTATTGTTTTCTGGTTGTTTTTTGTAGATCTTTATTCCTTTCTCTTACTGCTCTTTCATTGTGATTGATTTGTTTCTGTAGTGTTATGTTTGGCTTTCTCAATATTTTTTGTGTATCAATTACAGGTTTGGGGTTTCTGGTTACCATAAGGTTTATATATAACATCCTAAGTTTATAGTAGTCTATATTAAATTGATGGTCAGTTAAGTGTGAACACATTCTAAATATTTTTTTTTTACTCTCCCTCCATGTTTTATGTATATGTTTTCATATTTTACATCATTTTACTCAGATTTTTCTTCTAATTACAGCCTTTTCTACCTTAAGAACTCCTTTAATTTTTGCTTGCCTGGGAAACTATTTATCCATTTCTGAATGATAACACTGCTAAGTATTCTTGGTTGTAGATTTTCTTCTTTCTGTTCTTTGACTATGTCAAGCCACTCCATTGTGGCCTGCAAAGTTTCCCCTGAAAACAATCAGGTGATATCTTTATGGGGTTTCCCTTGTACATAACCTTTTGCTTCTCACTGCTTATAAAATTCTCTTTAACCTTGGGCTTTTTTTTTTTTTTAAACTAGGAAAAGAACTCTGTTAACTTTGTTTCAAACTTTATTCCCTGCAAAGAATGACTTATGTATAAGCAAAAACTGAAAAGAGCTGCAGTGTCCAAGGAGTTTGGACTTTAAAAATATTAGAGATCTAGACTGTATCAGATCCATGAACAAACATTTAAAAAGCAGTCATAATAAAAAATAGCAGCTCCCAGTAACTTCAAGTTTTACCTTCTTCAGAAGTTGACTCAATTCAGTTTGATTCTTGGAAACTTCATCAAAAATCTCAGTAAGGTCTGGAATTTCATCATCATCATCCTTCCTGGTAGTAAGTGATTCTTTTCCATCCACAGATTGTGTGGGCAGAGCTTCAGCCAGTCTTCTTCAAGGAGTTAGAATGTCTGCACCAAGCTGGTTTAAGATACTGGTTAGCATTTCTGTCAGCTACTTTGTCTTAGCATGGCCTCTAAGTATTCGCTGCCTGGACGCCTGAACTTCAGGGTTGTTAAAGTAGATCACTGTCCTTGGGTTGTGAACATATTCACTTTTTCAAAACCAGAAATATTGTTTGCCCCAACTTCTTTAAGAAGAACTGAAATTTTTTATCATCTGCTGTAGCCAGTCTACAGAACTACCTTCTTTCAGTGAGCAGTTTTCTTTTTTTCCCCTCTCATCAATGTATGTGTGTGCTTGCAATTTAGCAGGTTTCCCCTGGTTCAGGATAGTTTCTTCCATCTTGGGGTGGAAATGGGGTCCCTCGGGGGACTAGGTAGGATTGGTGCTCAGTGGGTCTCAGGTGGACCAGCTGAGATTATGTGCACACATGAGGATGCAAGATAGCCTAACCATTGACATTTTAATTATTATGTGTCTTAGCGTGGGCCCTCTTGGGTTCATCTTGTTTGGAACTCTATTCTTCCTCAACCTGGATGTTTCCTTCTTCAAATTGGGGAAGTTTTCAACTATTATTTCTCCAAATACATTATCTGCCTCTTTTTTCCCTCTCCTTCTGGGACCATTATAATGCAAATATTGGTTCACTTGATGCTGTCCAAGAGATCCCTTACCTATCCTCATTTTAAAAATTATATATATTTTTAAAGATTTTATTTATTTGACAGAGATCACAAGTAGGCAGAGAAGTAGGCAGGGGGAGTGGGGAAGCAGGCTCCCTGCTGAGCAGAGAGCCCAATTCAGGGTTCAATCTCAGGACCCTGGGATCATGACCTGAGCTGAAGGCAGAAGCTTAACCCACTGAGCCACCCAGGTGCCCTAAAAAATTCTATTTTCTTTTCACTGTTCAGCTTAGGAGTTTTCATTACCCTGTCTTCCAGATCACTAATCCATTCTTCTGCATTTGCTAAAGTGCTGTTGATTCCCATTAGAATATTTTTATTTCAGTTACTGTGATCTTTAACTCTGATTAATTCTTTTATATTTACCATCTTTTCATTGAAGCTCTGTTCTTCCATTCGTTTCTCCAGTCCAGTAGACATCTTTTGATCATTACTTTAAATGCCTTATAGGCATATTGCTTTTCTCCATTTCATTTAGTTTTATTTCTGAGGTTTTGTCTTGTTCATTCATTTGGAGCACATTCCTCTGTCTCTTTATTTTGCTTCACTTTCTGTTTTGCTTCTGTGAATTAGATGGAACAGGCACTTCTCTTAAACTTGAGAAAGTAGTCTTATGTATGGTCAACTTCTATATAGACTGTGTGTGCCTGGTGGTTTTGGCTGGAACTATGGCTGGTGGGTCCCAGGGAACACCATTCTGAGCCTGCCCTGGTGGGATGGCCAGAGCTGAAGTGGGCACGGGCTTGGTGGTCCTAGGGTTCTCTGTGCAGAGGGTGCCCTGATGGGGTAGGTGGAGCAGAGGCAAGCATAAGCTAGGAGATCCCCGAGTGCTGGGCACTAGGGGAGCCCTACAAGCCAACTGGAGCCAAAGGGGTATGGTCTTGGAGTGTTCTGGCATGCCTTGCATCTGTGCCACCTTGGTGCAATGGGTAGAGCTGTAGTAAAAACTACCAGGGGTGTTTTGTTGTGACACTGGGGCCACTTAGTGAGATGACTGGGGCTGGTGTGGGCTGAGGGGTCCAGGCTCAGTGAGGTGGTAGGCTACCCAGGGCACCTGGACCTTGTACTCCCATCCTTGTTGTCAAGGTGGAAGGGGAACATGCACTAGGGTTTGGCAGCCCCTCTGACCCAGGGAGAGTTCCAGCAGCTCTCCCACCATTTAGTAGGATTCTAGGACTAGTTCCTTTGTATTCCAGTTGCTCTTCTAAATGGAGTCTTTTTTTTCTGTGTTCCAGGGTACCTTGGGCTTGTGTGGCAGGCCAGGTATGGCTCCCAGACCCCTGCTCTCCTCTATGCTATCAAGGTGGAAGAGGAACATAAAATGTGGTACTTGCCAGCCCCTCTGCCCCGGACTTCCACAGCTCTTTCCATTTGGCAGAGTTCTAGGACTAGATCTTCTATATTCTAGTTGTTCTTTTAAATCACAGCTTTTTGCCAGTACTCCAGGGGATGAGGGCTGGTATATAGTTAGGGCCCAGGGCTCATTGAAGCAGCAGGCCAGCTATGGCACTGGACCCTGTTTCCATCTGCATTATCAAGGTAGATGTGGGAATGTGTATCATGGTGCTTGACAGCCTGTCATCCCAGAGAGTTCCAGCAGATCCCTCACCATTTGGCAGGGTTCCGGGGCTTGTTCCTTTATATTGTAGTTGATTTTTTTTTTTTTAAGATTTTATTTATGTCAGAGAGAGAGCAGGAGCGAGCACAGGCAGACAGAGTGGCAGGCAGAGGCAGAGGGAGAAGCAGGCTCACTGCTAAGCAAGGAGCCCGATGTGGGACTCGATCCCAGGACGCCGGGATCATGACCTGAGCCGAAGGCAGCCGCTCAACCAACTGAGCCACCCAGGCGTCCCTGTAGTTGATCTTTTAAACTGAGCCACCCCCACCACCCCTGTGCCCCAGGGCAAAGAGATCTGCTCCTAGTCCCTTGGTATTATTCTTCCCTGCTGCAATTACCAGCATGAAGATGGGACTTTCTTTCATGTGGTGTCTGCCATTCTTTCAATCTAGCTGTTAAGTCAGCCCTCAATTCTTCAGGAAGAACTAATCTATAAATAGGTGTAGACTTGGTGTTTCAATGGAGGAGGTGAGTTCAGGGTCATCTTACATCAGCATTCTTAAACTAGAGCCTGTCCCAGCTTGCTTTTGATATTAAATTCATTTTTAAATAAATTCATTTTAATCTTAGCTAGTTTGGTTACATGTTAAAATTAAGATTCCCTTTTCACAAATTTTGTAACTTTCCTGTTTTATGTTCAGATTTGTCCTAAGTTTTTTCCTTTTTAAATAACCAGCCTCATGTTAGGACAAGATTAGTTTTTCTCTCCAACCAAAAATACGTTCCCATTCCTCATACCTTCTTCTACCAAAAGCACACATTTTACTTTTCTTACATATGGAGATGTTTCCCTTACTATTTTTTAGGTTTAACCACATATATTAATTAAATGTTTAACCCTTAGAAATTTAACTTCTGGCAAAATCCAGATAGCAAGCAATTGTGAATCTCTTATGCCAGCATTCTTTAGATTGACAAATTTATGAATATATTTCTAGAAACATGTGCTTCTTAATACAATCTTTCAATAAAGCATAAAAAGTATTTTATAATGGATCCAAATTAATTTTTAATTTTTTTCTAATAAGGAAGCCAAAACTAGGTAAACCTATGTTCAGTAATTAATATTTTCTTATTTAGAAATGATCTAGATATTCAATGAATTAATTCATACTTAAAAAAAACCTTACAGTTTCAGGTTACCAAGAACACTGAAAAACTATTGAAACCTAAAAGCTTTTTAACTTATTTATACCTAAATCAATTTACTTGTTCTTAACAATTATATTTAGATCATCCACAAAAACTTCATGAGCTATCAGACAAAATCAGCCATTCTCCTAAGCTATTGTTTTTAATATGAATTTAAATTTTGGTGACTAAGCAGAGAAATTTTCATTTTAAATCTGATAACTATAAGATATGTTTACTTTAACTCAAAAACCTTACATTACTTTTAATACCATGTATTTTCCCAGATCATGAACCTGAAATTTATTTGGATTAAGTTTGTACTTTAGTTTTGAGAGTTATGAATATTAAATTTATGTAAATGCTTGATTTTCTTTAAGCCAATTAAATAGAACTCTTTTACAGATTTTGGCAACAAAAATATATCTATAAATGACATACACACATATACATATCTAGCCAAACATCTCATAGCCTCAGTTTTAAAACAATATAAATCTCACTAGTTTATGAATAGTCATTGGAATAAGTTTACTCAGATGATTCAAGTCTTTTGCTATTTTTGGAGAACACTTTTAAGATTAGTGTTTGTCCCTGGAAGTAATCTTAAGGAAACTGTGGTCTAGAGTTTGGGGAAGAGCACTAACTGTACTTTGTATTTTTAACAAGGCCGCTCCCCACACCACTCACACCCTTCAGGTGGTTCTAGACTGTGTTCACACCTCAAAGATGCAATCAGATTTCTACAACAGAGAGGGAAGAAATCTGTGCTTGCTTGCTTTCTTTTTAAGATTTTATTTGACAGAGATCACAAGTAGGCAGAGAGAGAGGAAGGGAAACAGGCTCCCTGCTGAGCAGAGAGCCTGATGTGGGGCTCGATCCCAGGACCTTGGGATCATGACCTGAGCTGAAGGCAGAGGCTTTAACCCACTGAGCCACCCAGGTGCCCCAGGAATCTGTGTTTTCTCAAGTGTTTTAAGGTGAGTGTTAAATTATTCCTTTAAGTATAGGTCAATTTTGTTTCAAAATCCTGATCTTTTATAAAATCTATAAGCATTTTGAGAGGAATGGGTCACATTTGGGGATTGGTAAAGATAGCTGGGTTTTGACCTTTTTAGATCTGCATTTCCAGTTTTGTAGGGATTTGCAAGGCAAAAAAACTGGATTACAACCTATCAAGGGACTAACCCACCTTTCTAACTTCTTTACAAAGGCATAAATCTTATATCTCCTTGATATAAAGTCTATTTAAAGCATTTTAAGTACACAATTCGGCCTTGGCTTCTATCAGCCTCCAAATATTGGCCTTTGGCTGATCATTTGGAGGAGGGCCTAGGAGGAATTTTGGTCAAGTCTTTCTCTGTTAGGGGGGTGTTGTAAATGGTCACAAATCTTTCTGATTTTTATCTAAATTTGGTAGGATCTTCTGAAAGTAGAGGTAAAAGATCTGCTTTCCAGGGGACATGAATTTCTTTTTAGTGGGGGGTCTAGGATATATCTGCAGAGGACATTGCATAGGAATGCCTGAAGCTGGCAGAACCTCATTACAGAGCCCTGAAAAGCAGGAGGAATTTTGAGGACCAGCTTCTGTTTAAGTTCACTTTCTGGCTTTCAGCATTTACCTGACTAACCTGTATACCTTGGCGTAAAGATTAGACCAGAGTTCTCTCTGTAAATCTTGTAGGAAAAGGCAGTTGGAGGCCAGATTTTGAAAAGGGGAATTTACATTGGCTGTAGATATTAAGACAAAACAACAGACATTAGACTTATTAAAAGGAGTCCTTAAGGCCAGCCACTCCACAGATTTTTTCTTTTTTTAAAACATCCATCATCTGGCCATTGATGACTAGGATCTTATTAATCTTAATAGCGATTCAAACCCATAAACACTTTTTAATGGAAAGACTGAGGCAACTTTCCAGTCTTAGACCCTTGACCCGCATTATTAAAAATTTTATTCCCCAAAATAGTATAAGAAAGCAAAGGCCTTCACTGCACAAGCAGTAAAAATGATGTAGTTAAGATAGTGTTTCTGGTCTCCTGTGAAAATATGAGACCTCTCCATTCACAGACATGCTAGTCTATGACACTGAACAGGCACTACTGGAATGGTACATTCCAGCACTAACATAAAAGTCAACAAAAGTTGAGATGAAAGACATGCTTTATGGGGAAACTCTGTTGAGAGCTGGAATGGCCAGAAAAAGAATGCTTCTTTTAATTGCGTGTCTTCAAACCTTAGCCTATTTGGCTACTGAGGTACACTCAGATAAGTGCATTCTCTGGCTGGTGGAAACCAGAGAGTATTCCCACTAGTCACAAAGCCAAGCTCTCAATGCTATAACACAAGACAAAAGGAAAATATTCAGATTTTTTTTCATAGAGGACCCACAACAAAGTTTGTCTAAACAGATACTAATGTGATGAGAACTATGAATTCACCAGCCTGTAAGGCTGGCTCGAACAGCAAACTTATAAGGGTCTATACCTGCATTCTTTCTGTGTGGTAATTCCTTTTTATAAAACAAAAGTTATTTCAACTCTAGGAGGAGATGCATTATTCAAACCAAGAGTAGTCCATCAAATTTACAAAAGTGGCTAAGCCCAAGGAACTAGTTGCACAAATATTTTCTTCTGCTGATCTAAATTTAGAAAGAGCAAAAGCACTCTCTCCCCATTCTTGCTCCATTAGATGCTGTAGGCAGAAAGCCAGGAGGCTGAGGGGGTAGATTCTTACCTTCCGCTAGCTGTTGTCAGATGAGCTGGGATCTCTCAGCTACTGCAGCCTCAAAGTAAATAATGTCCAGCCTGGGAAATTATCTTGCCCCTATGCCAACTGTTGGGGAGGAAGTTTTTTTTTCTATCTTTAAAGATTCTTCTAGGGGGCTAAAGAGATTTACATGAGAAGATTCACAGGAAAAAAAAAAGTCAAATTATGTGTGCATAGAGCCCCAATATTAAAATTAAGACCCAAAGAAATGACTAAGGCATGTGGTTTTTTTATAAAATGTTTTAGACACAAATATAAATCTGTGAGGATCGGACAGGACAAACAAAACTTTCGTTCAAAAGCTTCAGTTAGTAAAGAATTCTAAACAAGATTTGGGCTGGGGTAATAAATTAGTAAAATGGTTTGTTTATGCAGGCTTTTTTAGCCCTAAATTACCTGTTTTTGAGGATTAGGATGTCTCTCTTCCTCCTGGTGCAGGCAGGGTATCTTTCACACAGGAGATTTATTCACTGTTTTCAAGAAACAAAGGAAGTTCACAGGCCATTTTTTAGGTAACTTTAATTCAAAATAATATACCACTGTGGAAACGTTTTGGGTGGCCTCCTCTGAGTCCCTACACGGATAAACCTTGGGACTCCAGCAGGTAGCCAGACCAAATGGAGACTATTGCCAGTTTAATGCTGCTGTCTCTGAAAAATTTTTAGAAAATTTTCAGGGCTCCCTCTGCCCTGAGGGACATGTAGATAGTCTGGGACAACCAGTACTACACATCCCTGAAGGCCCAAGGCTGCCCAAGGCTTGCACTGCACATGTATAGGCCACAGAGGTTAGGGTAGCCAAGGACCTGTTTAAAGGCAAGTATAGGGAGAAGTTGGGTCACAGGAATGGGCTGTAGGACAGTAGCAGGCATCTGCGTAATCACAAGCTCTAACCTGCCTGAATGTGCGTTTTCCTCTTTAAGGTGTGGACTGGCTGACTGATGGGGCATCCTCCAATAAGAGACACCTAGGAGTTTTCATTACTGAGTTTGTTCTGGAAGGTCAGTTTCCTTTTTTTCAATGATGCCTTTAGGGGGAATATGAACATTTGTGTAGGTTAGGGCTTAGAATTAGGCAGATGTCCTGGATCCCCAAGAGCCCACTCTTGAGATCTGAACTCTCCTAACATTACCCAGTTTCAGGTTCCTGGCTACTCTGACCTGCATGGCTGGTGCTTGCTGATATGCAGACCATTCACCCATGAAGAGTAGCTAGGGCCCTCCCGGCCTGAGGAACTGAGGCCAGTTCCCAACTACCTACATAGCTTGGAGGGAAAAGGGTAAAAAGGGGCAAAGGGATCCCACACTCTTAAACTAGTAACAGTTTTATTTTATATTAACCCAATCTGGCCTGTTAAAAAGACAGATCATAGCAATTTACAATAGAGGATATGCATTTAAACAAACACTTTCTCCCAATTGCGGTCGCACTCTCAAATATAGGTGCTATCATAAATGATATCACCACTGGATCTGGAACTGATTACCTGGTGATAGATTTATCTGACATGTTCTTTACTATTGTAATTGAGGAGAGCCAATGCATCACTGCATTCACAAGGGAAGGTGGACATACAAATTTCCTAGTGTACCACAAAGACACCTTAACAGCTCAGTGATAGCCCAGAACCATCTAACACAAGACATTCAGGCCTTCGATGAAAACACAACACACATAAGCCAGCATTTCCCATATGAATGACATCCTTATATGAAAGAACAGAAAGGGTCAAAAATAGTTAACTGAATTCCATCCTCCTGAGGATGGCCATTAATCTAAGTAATGTCCAAGGACCCCATAGTACAGTAAAATTTATAGGCATGATTGGTCTTCCAAAGGCAGAAAAATATCATAAAGAACATAGATTGCTTACCAGCCAATTGAAAGGCTCCCGGGTGATCTAGGAGGCCCTACAAAATACAGAGCCACTAATAGAAAAGAAACCAATTAAATTAATTAAATAAAATAAATAAAACCAATTAAATTATTCTGGAATAGGTAAAACAGACTCCCGAAAGAGGGAAACTATTCCTGACTGTAAAGTCTTAACATGGAAATGGTCTATTTCTCAGTGGAACAAATGGATATGGATAATCAACTACTGCATGAATTGAGGTAATCTCAGCGAAGCCAGTAGTGGTGTCAGAATTTTCAAGGGGTGAGCCCATCCAAGCTCAAGCATTTGGGAAATCAGAAGCACCCTGGCTTATGGCTCAACAACACAGATCTATAAGTAGATCACCTCCATGACACCATCTGAATTGTGTTGGCAGTTGGGGCCTTGAGGACTAATAATGGTCTAACCCTGACAAAATCAAGCTCAGGAGAATCAGGGCAATATGCAAAACAGACAGTCCTAACATAAATGACTGAATAATCTGTTAATGAAAATCAGAATGCAGTATATCTTCTCTCAGACTAATGAACCATAGCTCATAGAACAGCTTTGGTCAGGAACATGTTGAGGACATGACTGGAAAATGAGAAATAAGGACATATGAGGGAAGGACATATGGCAGAATATATGGCACAGGCTGACAGTCATCTCCATATTCATCACAGTCTCTGCACATCAAAAGGACAATGCTGAAGTACCCTAATAACCAGGTAGACAAATTCACTAGGGAAACTAAGGAGGCAAAGATTCCTAAAACTTAAAGGGAGAGTGATTCATTGCTAAGGAGGAAACCAGCGCCAAATAGAATCACACATAGACAAGAGGGGCAATGCAACATATACCTTGAACCCACAGACATGCCAGTTGATAGGATCATTGCATGGGCACATCACCAAGCAGGTCATGCTGCACACATGACTGCAGAACTCGGCTAGAGAAAAGAAACATGTATATATCTACCAAACATCTCCAATTTTGGATTAAGAAATGTAAGAACTGCCAAATGTTTAAAGCTTGTAGGTCATGAATGAATATACTCTAATAAAGAGTATATTAAAATAATAATAAAAATAAATATAAAATTAAAATAAAAAAAATAAGACTCTTCCAAATTATACAGGTTGATTAGATAAAACCCTTACCTACCTCAGAGAATAAACCATGTGCCTACACAACTGTAGGCACAGGGTCAGGAATAGGACTACCCAATCCTTGTAGGAAAAATGATCAAAAGTCCACCGTCAGAGCATTAGGCACCTAGATTGCTGGCCATGGTATACTAACCATTATAAAATTAGATCAGGGTATCCAGTTCATATGAAATCTAACAAAAAATATACTAAGGGAAAAGGGATAATGTGGAACTTCTATTTACCCTACAACCCAACTGTTTCTGGGTTCATTGAAAGGTGTAATGCTTGCTTAAGCAAAAGCTTAGGTTGCTGGGACGCCTGGGTGGCTCAGTTGGTTAAGCAGCTGCCTTCGGCTCAGGTCATGATCCCAGTGTCCTGGGATCGAGTCCCACATCGGGCTCCTTGCTCGGCAGGGGGCCTGCTTCTCCCTCTGCCTCTGCCTGCCACTCTGTCTGCCTGTGCTCACTCTCTCTCTCTCTAACAAATAAAAAAATAAAAAATCTTTAAAAAAAAAAAAAGCTTAGGTTGCTTACTAACAATCTAGATATCAAAGCTTGGAATACCTCAAATCCATATCTAAATCCTAGATATGGAAGGGCTGGAAAAACTCCTATTGCATTCACATTTCAGGTACCCACAGAAATAAGCATTAGCACTAATAGCAGCCCAGAACAGATGTTAAAAGGAAAAGTATTAATTTAAAAAATAATGATACAAACAGTTTGGGGGAATTATAGCACCTGTCACTAAAAAAAGTTATTGGGTAACTGAAGGAAAAAGCATATTACATCAAGTTAAAATAAGATGCGTTTATAAAAATTTCAGGCATGAAGAACTCCAACTTTCATTGTATCAACACTAGATGCCTACTATTTAGTCTAGCTTGATTCAGTGCTATTATGCTTGGGGAAATATTGTCAATAATGTGCACAATAACTAAAGATATCTTAGAACAGAAAGAACCAAGAAAGAAATATTTATAGGACACTATTTTTATTTCGCAGGCATGAATCTGCTACGCATATTTGACCAGTAAGCTGGTCAGCCCAGTACTGTGCCTGGTGGCTGTTCTGATTTGCCTGTTGCTCACCATTGGATACCATACGCTCTGCAGCTATGGGTACTCGTGACAGTTTCAGCAACAGCAGCTGTGCCATCATTCTAAAGTGGAATGCCGCCTTCTGATCCAGGTATAACTCCACTGTCTGTGACATCCTCTACTTCCTCTATCCTGGTCACCTTCTTGCACCTGAGGACTCAACAGCATCGTCAACATTACCTGTGTGTCCTAGCCCAACTCTCACTACACCTTTCACTATGCGTACCATCTATTCCCTGGGAAACCTTCAACCAATGGAGAAACCAAACACGGAGGTAAGCTGAAGAAGTGGAAACCTCCACTTCAATTTCTGCAAGACATAATGTGGATCCCGAACAACATACCCAATAGACGCTGACTTGGGAGGTGATGACTGGTTTGTGCTACTAAATGGCTCTTGGCAGTAAAGCCCAGCATACATATCAAGACAACTTTTCCCTTGTTATCTTACTGAATTGAGTATAGCACTGGATGAGTGACTAATTCCCAATTAACTTTGTAATTGAACATTTTGTTAAAAAAAAACTGAATACACAGAATGGGCAATTATATCTTTAAATAGGCAAAATATGATTCTTTACTATACTTCTGACTTACACTATTTAATCCATAGTGACCTGTTAGGAAATGAATAGATCCATGGACTCTATGCCCAGACCTTAAAAGAACAGGGACACCTGGCAAGAGGTAAAGAGGACTCATAGGAAACATAGAATACATATCATTATCTTTCTAGGTATATACTTCAGACTTCTAGCTCATACCACAGTTTCCTCCCCTAAGAATATGGGAACCTTTGTTAGTAAAATTTTTCCTGGTTATATTGGAACCTGCAAATAATAGCCAATACCTTGATAGTTAGTGTACCTGACCTTCATGTCCGATATAGATCTCCAAACTGGGCTTAGTTTTATCTACCTTCATCTGTGCCCAATTTATAACTCAAACCAAACTTATACCAAAAGGAAGGAAAAACCTTACCATTCATGTTACACTTGTAGGATTTCCATTGGAGGAACAATGGCAGCCACTTTTTTGGAATTCCAAATTGACCTAATAAATTAAAAAAATTGAAACCAAACAACTTCAGTTTAACACACATGCAGTAACAGCTTTGTCATCATTGGATATATTGATGGATATAATAGGCAATGTAAATGAATTTCACGCTGAAGGAAATAGAGCAGTAGAAATCTGACATAAAGCAGTTGGATAAAACACTAAAAATAATGAAATAGTAAAAAATGATTTTAAAGATGCTTCCCTAAAACAGTAGGTTGTTAATGTTGCAGTTAAGACTTGGTTGATGTGGGGAATACTCTTAGAACAGCTATAAGATGAGGGCAACACTGGTCATCTGAGATAACACACAACTCAACCAGAAGTCAAGTAGATACCACACATCCTAATGGCTGTGATTCCTCGGGCAGCTGTAACAGTCCAATATTGGCACTTAAAGGAGGAAATAGGACATGGGTTACCAAACTTTTGAGGTTCTGTAATATCAAAAGGGAGAGTTGAGACCACAGAAAGTCCCCTTATGATAGAAGGAAAGCCTGTTCTTAAGGATGTGTTGTTGAACAGAACCAAAATACCTTTTGGGAATTTTATTTTGGGAATTTTTATTCCCACTAGACTGGATGTGGCCACACCTATGGGACAGGTACCCATGAGTATGGCCCTGATCCTTCCTCAACAGGAGGAAGCAGGGTCAGAATATTTGCTCTCAGCCTAAGCTACTGGAATCAAGGGAAAATCAAGGAACACAGCATGATGGAATGTGTAAAACAAGGTAGTGAATCTGACCATAGAAGACAAAAGAAGTTGTGGTCAATGGAAGATAAAGGAACTATGAAAATAACCAGAGAAATATTTCACATTGAACCTCCTAAAATCTAATAAATGCAAATTCTATATTAGAAAACTTAAGGCATGGGACGCCTGGGTGGCTCAGTTGGTTAAGCAGCTGCCTTCCGCTCAGGTCATGATCCCAGCGTCCTGGGATCGAGTCCCACATCGGGCTCCTTGCTCAGCAGGGGGCCTGCTTCTCCCTCTGCCTCTGCCTGCCACTCTGTCTGCCTGTGCTTGCTCTCGCTCTCTCTCTGACAAATAAATAAAATCTTAAAAAAAAAAACAAACTTAAGGCACACTTGAGAGATGAGACTAATAAAGTCAAAGTAACTTGTCAGGAATTGAAAAGAGAACAGTAACACACATTCCCTAAAATAATGATTGCCTTGAATTCTGGTGTTACGGCAACTGGCATGCACTTGATAGGGTTTTATGCAAGCTTGCACCCCCTGAATCTTTATAAAAGTGATCTTGATTTAGAAACATGTTTGTCAAGAAAGTTAAACAGAATATTTAACAGAATGTTTGTGATTAAGATTGTAAGTGATGTAGAATCACAAAGTAGAGGAGATTTTGTGAACTAAGATCTATACTGGGGTGTGAAGCCCTTACTATTAATGCAGGGAAGATCTGAAATCGCAGGGTGGATATTATGTATTGGTTTAATATGATTTCAAATCCACTTGTTTGTGGCAAAGACAAAAAGTTGGTTAAAGTTGTTCTGACACAAGAATGAAGTAAGTTGTGTTGCTTGTCCTCTCATCTGTTCTCACCCTTAAGAACTCTGTAGCTCAGCTCAGGAGGGGCCCTGCTGGGAGCTTGTTAATAAAAAACAAAAAACCTATGAACAAGCAACTGTGCAAGGGGCCATCAGGCTGTAAGAGGTTCTGAGGATGACGAGAGCGTGCGCAGTCCGTGCAAGGCTACGCTTCTCCCGTCTGAAGCAGCTCTCTGAAGGCCAGGGGGTAATTAGCTCCTGCCTGGTCAAGACAACTCCTTCACCTGAGTGGCAAGAGCTACGCAGTCACCCCTTGACAATGGTCATCTTGTCTGTCTACACTGGCACTGTCACTCCTTAGCAATGTACTCTAGCAATGGGAGACTCACGCTCTTGCGTTGACCGCAGGACCTGGAATTAGGCAGATGCCAGTTGCTGCCACCAGCCTACTCCTATGTCCTGGTCTTGCCTGTCATTATCCTGTTCCAGGTCCCTGGCTACCCTGACCTCCAATGCTAGAACCCTACCAACTGCCCTTGGCCTGCTGGGGCTGTCCAGGCCTGGGAATCTAGGGTCCCTCTCTAAGTGCCTGCCTTGCCTCAAAGGTGGAGGAAGCCCGCTCTCCCAGAATCGCTCTGAGGGCACCACTGCAATGAGTGATCGTCTCCATGGGTACTTACTGTTCAGGAGGAGCCTGGGCTTCTGCAGCACTCAAGATTCCTCAGTGTGCCTTTGGGGGGGATGCTTCGGCCAGCCTGCCCAACCCAGCCATGGGAAAGCAGCTCAGATTCCTGTGGCTCTACCTTCAGGGGAAATATAGGCATTTGTATAGGTTAAGGCTTGGAAGGAGGCAGATGCCAGGTACCTCCAGGAGCCTCCACTGGCCCTCCACCCAGCCTGTGTCCCAGCCTTGGCTGCCATTGCCATATTCTAGGTCCCTAGCTACCCTGACCTCGCGAGGTGGGCATGAGCAGTCAGAACCCTGCCAACTGCCCTTGGCCAGCGGGGGCCCTCCAGGCCTGTGGATCTTGGGTCCAACTCCAGCCTTGCAGGACACTGGCCTGTTCCAGGTCCCGACTGTCCTGACCTGCACCTCCCACACAGGTGCTGTTTGCACCTTGTCAGCCAGCTGTCGGCAGAGAGCATTGACAGGCCTGTGCCACTCAGTCCGTGCCCATCCTGAAAATTCTTAGAATGGAGAGAGCTTTCTCCCTGAACATCTTGTCTGGGCAGCAGCTTTTTAACTGTCGACAAACTGTCCCCATTTGTAGTGGCTGTCTGATGAGGTCCAGAACTTCACTAGCAATCACGGTTCGCAGGTGTTTGTTACCGAAGGGTGCCCTGGCCATCCCGCCTTGCCCCACCCTGGCAAGACATTCCAGTTACTCCTAGTTTGCCATCGGGAGGAATATGCCAGTTTTGTGTGGAGTAAGACTTCAGATTAGGCAGATGCCACATAACCTCAACGGAGCACTTCTAGGACTCTGTCTCTGATGCTTGCTGTTCCAGTTTGCTGCCGACCCTGTTCTGCAAGGCCTGCCCATGGGCAGTCTCTACCACCCAGAAGCCAGCCTTGTGCAGAGCCGGGGCTCCAAGACCGTGAAGTTCCAACCAGACACAACCTACCTGCAACACCTCCAGCACGGAGAGACCTCACCTTCCCAAAATTATTCTGAGTGGACAGCTCCAAATGGGCAATAGTGGCTCTGTATGCGGACTTACTACCTGGTGGGTCCAGGACTTCTCCAGGCAACAGGACTCGGGCATTTCCTAATGGAGGACACTCTGTCTTCTTTGCTTTTCCTTGGAAAAGCAGTTGTAAACCTACACCGCTTCCTTCAGGGGGAATTGTCCACAAAGGGTGAGAAGGCCTTGCCATTAGGCTGATGTTTTACCCAAGAGCCCACTCCTGTGCCCCTCCCTCTCCTGACATTTGCCCTGTTCTAGGTCCCTAACTACCTGCATCTGCATAGCTCACGTATATATCACACATATCACACACATATCACACATACCACCCATTCAGCTGCTCTTGGGCAGCTGGGGCCCTCCAAACTATGGAGATAGGGCCCACCCCTAAACCTGCACTGCCTCAAGGACAGAGGGAGCCCAAACCCCAAAATGGCTCTGAGTCATCGGCTGAGGGAGCAACAGTTCAGTGCCATCTAGAATGACTACCTGAAGAGGTCCCAAGTTTCTGCTGCAACTGAGGCCCCCATGGGTTTCTTAATGGGGGATACCCCAGCCAGCCTGCCTGGCCAAGCCCTCACAAGGCCGTCTGGAATCCTCCAGCATTGTCTTCAGAGGGAATATGTACATTTGTGTAGGTTAGGGCTTGGAATTAAGCAGATGCCATGAACTCCCCAAGAGCCTATTCCCATGACCAAGCGTCTCCCAACACTTGCTCGGTTTTAGGTCTCTACCCAGCCTGACCTATATGGCCATGCATCCTCAATACCCACCTAGGTTGCAGCCATGGGCAGCTGTCACCTTCCAGGCTGGAAGACAAACACCTGCATAGATGTCAGGCTCAAAGCATCTTCAGAGAGAGAACAGGCAGTGACACTCAGATTTTTCTGGTTTATAGTTTGACTGTCTCTGGCGATCTTCTGGAGTGGCCCATAGACCAGCAGGCATGAAGGCTGTCTATACACGAGCCGTTGTGGGGATTTTCTGGACGCTTACATGAAGTCATTCAGTTTGCAGAGCTTCAGGGAAAAAAGGAAGTTTTAGGTTTTCAATGATTCCAAGTCAAAAGGATGGGAGAAAATTAGAAATGTTATTTTGGAGACCTGTAACCAGACAATGGAGGAAACTAGACTTTGGAACTTAGTCTAGTTTACAGGTAGGAAACAAAACCTCAGGGACAAAAGAACCATAATGTAATACCCACAAAGCTGTGTTACTGAGACATAATTTTTCTCTCCAAAGTCACCCTATTTTCAGAGTTAGCCAGATAAAGACTCATTTGTAGGGGGTTGGGAGAGGGTGGTGGGGTTACATTATATGTTTAAATAAAAATAAAAATGAGGGGCACCTGGGTGGCTCAGTGGGTTAAAGCCTTTGCCTTCGGCTCAGGTCATGGTCCTGGGGTCCTGGGATCGAGCCCCACATTGGGCTCTCTGCTCGGTGGGGAGCCTGCTTCCCCCTCTCTCTCTGCCTGCCTGTCTACTTGTGATCTCTGTCAAATAAATAAATAAAATCTTTAAAAAAAATAAAAATGAAAAAAAAGACTCATTTGTAAAATAAGTTTAGATTTAGCAAACTTGATCTGATTATTTATAAAAATGCAGCAAGAACAGCAACTGATCTTACATGCTTTTTTAAATCTTTGCTGGAACTTTCCATAAGGAAAGTTCAGATTAAACTTTTCAAGCCTTTCAAGACTAAGATATCAAATACCCGTCATCAGTCTTTACCTGAAATTATTATAGATTTGGGTTACTTCCTCTCTTCATGGTCCCCAAGCTATCCTGACATGCAAGCTCTCTTATACCTGCCAGGAAATGACCTTCTTTATTTACCTTGTAAGGCTTCTGAGATCCCTGAAAGCAAGATATTAGGCTGTTTTTCCAAGGGCTTTATTTGACTCCATAAAGTCAGTCTTAGTTCCTAAAAGAATTCTGGTCATATCTGGGTCCACCCATGTTTCTCTTAAATATGACATTCCAGTCAAAGTTTTGGTAATAATAACCAGTGTTTCCAACTGTGTCCTGCTGTAAGGACAACAGATTCTTATTGAATGTATGCGAATAAATATATGGCCATGGAAATTTAAGAATACTTGCTGAGTGTTTCTGAATTCTGGAGGGATCAGGTAGGGAGAAAAGAAGTTTCAATTCTGCTTACAAATGGGTAATTTACCAAACTACTGTAAATTAGCTGAAAAAGAGTTTTCTTAAATCTTGAAAAATAAAACATTAAAAAAATCAATAATGTTTCAAACAAAAAGTCTTAAGAATTAGAATCATCCTCTTCAGTTTATTTCATCCCAAGTAATTCTTGTTTTGTTTGATCCTGTTCTTTCTGTTAATTCTGGAAATTTTTATCCACTTCAGTTTTGTGACCTTCAAGTTATGACAAACCTGTATTCTTGAGTGTTTTTTATGAATCTTTTTGAAGATGAGGCATTTCTGCAAGAATACCTTCGTAAAAGCATCCAAATAACATCTGTTTGTAAATGATGAAAGACTTAGTAAACAGCCACGGTTAAGGATCTGACTCAAGTTCATTACAGTGCATTTGACAAGGAAATTCAGTTATTTCTGTTACACAAACAGAAGATAATTTGATAATTAGAATCATGGGAAGTAATACACCAGGACTCATACGCGGATTTTAAGAAACAAAACAGAGGATCATAGGGAAAAGGAAGAAAAAAATAAAATAAGACAAAATCAGAGAGGGAGACAAACCATAAGAGACTCTTAATCATAGGAAACAAACAGGATTGCTGGAAGGGAGGGGGGGGGGGGGATGGGGTAACTGGGTGATGGACATTAAGGAAGGCACTTGATGTAGTGAGCACTGGGTGTTAGGACACTGATGAATCACTAAACTTACTTATGAAACTAATAATTTACTATGTGTTAATGCATTGAATTTAAATAAAAAATATATGAAAGATAAAATAAAAATAAAAAATATATACATATATATGTACACATATATGTATGTGTGTGTATATATGTGTCCATTATATGTGTGTGTGTATGTGTGTGTGTGTGTATACACACACACACATACACACACATACATATATACAGGAAAAAAAATCCCAATAATGCACCAGGATATACAAGATTCTTAGGAGTTTTATACACTTCTTAGAATTCATATTTCAACAACATATATTTACACAAAAACAATCAAAGAGGGTTTAGCATCACTTATTTGACAATGCTCCCATGTAATTTAACATACACAACAAACCTAATTAGTTTAATCTCTCTCTTTTACGAGGAGAACAAATTCAGTTGTTACAGGGACCCTTTAGAAAACCTCAAATTTAGTTTATTGTCAAAAAACTTCATTTTGGAATTGATTTGGGGAAGTTTGTCAAAAAATATCAAAAGGTTCAAACACTTGATTAAATCATTCCACAGATTATGAGACATTACTTATTTAACTGAAGTGACAATAAAAGATTTCAAAGGCAAGTGCAGAAGTTTACAGGGTTGTGAGCAAAACTCAGGTCTTGTAATATTATGCGGGCTCAGTTTTCTTTTTTTTTTTAATATTTTATTTATTTATTTGTTAGAGAGAGCACAGGCAGACAGAGTGGCAGGCAGAGGCAGAGGGAGAAGCAGGCTCCCTGCCAAGCAAGGAGTGCGGGCTCAGTTTTCTTAAGTAATCAAAGACCTGATAGTAAGGATATCATGAAACATAAGAGAATATTTTGATAAACTTTGTTTCCTGGGCAGATAATTTAAAAAGGTAAAAAAACAAGACAAAAGAAACCTTTTATAATCCTTTATCAAGAGCAGACCAATAATTTAACAAGATTATTCTTTTAACAGAGAGTAAATACAATTTTAATTTTGCACCAGTGTGCTTTTGATATTAAAACTCAATTACTGGGGCATCTGGGTGGCTTAGTAGGTTAAGCATTGAACTCTTGATTAAAGTTTAGATCATGATCTCAGGGTCGTGGGATTGAGCCCTGTGTCAGGTTCCACACTCAGTGCAGAGTCTGCTTGTCCTTCTCCCTGTGCTCCTCTTTTGCTCCCTCTCTAATAAATAAGATCTTTAAATAAAAATAAAAATAAAGGAGGAGGAGTCAAGATGGAGGAGAAGTAGGAGGCTGAGACGACATCAGGCAGCAGGAGATCAGCTAGATAGCCTACCAAACCATTCCGAACACCTACAAATCCAACAGGAGATCGAAGAGAAGAAAAACAACAATTCTAGAAACAGAAAACCGACCACTTTCTGAAAGGTAGGACCAGCGGAGAAGTGAATCCAACGCGACGGGAAGATAGACCCCGGGGGGAGGGGCCGGCTCCCGGCAGAACAACGGAACACAAAATCAGAACTTTTAAAAGTCGGCTCCACGGAGGGACATCGCTCCAGAGGCTAAACTGGGGTGAAGACCTCACGGGGACAACGTGGACTCAGGTCCCACGGGGTCACAGAAGGATCGGGGGTGTCTGAGTGTCGCAGAGCTCACAGGTATTAGAGCGGGGAAGCCGGCTGCGGAGACAGAGCTGAGGAGTGAGCTCTCAACTTGGGGTTTCCTAGAGCCGTGGTCTGTGACACGGGCCAGTGCTCTGTGCGAGGGGTCCCCACAAGAACCAGGGAGACTCCGACCTGGGAGAGCTCAGTGATCTATGGGGTTCGGAGACTCCAGGTGGGACTCTGCCAGAGACAGAGACGCTTGGTCACAGGCTGGGCGAGCTCGGAGCACTCCCAGAAGCCAGTGACACGGGACTGACAACGCACGATTTTCTCTGAGCGCGGTCTCCGAGCGCAAACGGAGGCTGGGGAGACCGGAGGGATTAAACGCTTTTCTCTGAAGGCGCACTGAAGACTGGGGCCCCTAGCTCTCGGCTCCTCTGAACCGGAGATTGGGAGGCCGCCATTGTCATTCCTGTCCTCCAGAACTCTACGGAAAGCGTTCAGGGAACAAAAGCTCCCGAAAGCGAACCTGAGAGGATTACTTAGCCCGGCCCCTGGGAAGGGCGGTGCAACTCCGCCTGGGGCAGAGACACTTGAGAATCACTGCAACAGGCCCCTCCCTCAGAAGATCAACAAGATATCCAGCCAAGACCAAGTTCACTTAACAAGGAGAACAGCGGATTCTTATCTGGACAAAATGACAAGGCGGAAAAACTCACCACAAAAAAAAGAGCAGGAGACAGGACTGAAGGCTAGGGACCTAATCAATACAGACATTGGAAATATGTCAGATCTGGAATTCAGGACGACGATTCTCAAGGTTCTAGCCGGGCTCGAAAAAGGCATGGAAGATATTAGAGAAACCCTGTCAGGAGAAGTAAAAGCCCTTTCTGGAGAAATAAAAGAACTAAAATCTAATCAAGTTGAAATAAAAAAAGCTATTAATGAGGTGCAATAAAAAATGGAGGCTCTTCTGCTAGGATAAATAAGGCAGAAGACAGAATTAGTGATATAGAAGACCAAATGACAGAGAATAAAGAAGCTGAGCAAAAGAGAGACAAACAACTACTGGACCACGAGGGGAGAATTCGAGAGATAAGTTATGCCATAAGACGAAACAACATTAGAATAATTGGGATTCCAGAAGAAGAAGAAAGAGAAAGAGGAGCAGAAGATATACTGGAGAGGATTATTGTAGAGAATTTCCCTAATATAGCAAGGGGAACAAGCATCAAAATCCAGGAGGTGCAGAGAACACCCCTCAAAACCACTAGGAATCGACCCACACCCCGCCATCTAATAGTAAAATTTACAAGTCTTAGCGACAAAGAGAAAATCCTGAAAGCAGCACGGGACAAGAAGTCTGTAACGTACAATGGTAAAAATATTAGATTGGCAGCAGACTTATCCACAGAGACCTGGCAGGCCAGAAAGAACTGGCATGATATATTCAGAGCACTAAACGAGAAAAACATGCAGCCAAGAATACTTTATCCAGCTAGGTTATCATTGAAAATAGAAGGAGAGATTAAAAGCTTCCAGGACAAACAAAAACTGAAAGAGTTTGTAAACACCAAACCAGCTCTACAGGAAATATTGAAAGGGGTCCTCTAAGCAAACAGAGACCCTAAAAGTATTACCAGAAAGGAACAGAGACATTATACAGTAACAATCACCATACAGGCAATACAATGGCACTAAATTCGTTTCTCTCAATAGTTAACCTAAACGTAAATGGGCTAAATGCCCCAATCAAAAGACACAGGGTTTCAGAATGGATAAAAAAACAAAACCCATCCATATGCTGCCTACAAGAAACTCATTTTAGACCTGAAGACACCTCCAGATTGAAAGTGAGGGGGTGGAAAACAAATTACCATGCTAACGGACATCAGAAGAAAGCTGGGGTGGCAATCCTTATATCAGATCAATTAGATTTTAAGCCAAAGACTACAATAAGAGATGAGGGAGGACACTACATCATACTCAAAGGGTCTGTCCAACAAGAAGATCTAACAATTTTAAATATCTATGCCCCTAACATGGGAGCAGCCAACTATATAAACCAATTAATAACAAAATCAAAGAAACACATTGACAAGAATACAATAATAGTTGGAGACTTTAACACACCCCTCACTGAAATGGACAGATCATCCAAGCAAAAGATCAACAAGGAAATAAAGGTCTTAAATGACACACAGGACGAGATGGACATCACAGATATATTCAGAACATTCTACCCCAAAGCAACAGAATACACGTTCTTCTCTAGTGCCCATGGAACATTCTCCAGAATAGATCACATCCTGGGTCATAAATCAGGTCTCAGCCAGTATCAAAAGATTGGGATCATTCCCTGCCTATTTTCAGACCACAATGCTCTGGAGCTAGAACTCAATCACAAGAGGAAATGTGGAAAGAGCACAAATACATGGAGACTCAACAGTATCCTTCTAAAAAATGAATGAGTCAACCAGGAAATTAAAGAAGAATTGAAAAAAACCATGGAAACAAATGATAATGAAAACACAGCGGTCCAAAATCTGTGGGACACAACAAAGGCAGTGTCTGCCTGAGAGGAAAATATATAATGATACAAGCCTATCTCAAGAAACAGGAAAGGTCTCAAATACACAACCTAACCCTACAGCTTAAGGAACTCGAGAGAGAACAACAAAGAAAGCCTAAACCCAGCAGGAGAAGAGAAATAATAAAGATCAAAGCAGAAATCAATGAACTAGAAACCAAAAAAACAATAGAACAAATCAATGAAACTAGGAGCTGGTTCTTTGAAAGAATTAATAAGATTGATAAACCCCTGGCCAGACTTATCCAAAAGAAAAGAGAAAGGACCCAAATAAATAAAATCATGAATGAAAGAGGAGAGATCACAACCAACACCAAAGAAATACAAACAATCATAAGAACATATTATGAGCAACTCTATGCCAACAAATTTGACAGTCTGGAAGAAATGGATGCTTTCCTAGAGACATATAAACTGCCAAAACTGAACCAGGAAGAAATAAAAAACCTGAATAGGCCCATAACCAGTAAGGAGACTGAAACAGTCATCAAAAACCTCCAAACAAAAGCCCAGGGCCAGATGGCTTCCCAGGGGAATTCTACCAAACATTTAAAGAAGAATTAATTCCTATTCTCCTGAAACTGTTCCAAAAAATAGAAATGGAAGGAAAACTTCCAAACTCATTTTATGAGGCCAGCATCACCTTGATCCCCAAACCAGACAAGGATCCCATCAAAAAAGAGAATTACAGACCAATATCCTTGATGAACACAGATGCGAAAATTCTCACCAAAATACTAGCCAATAGGATCCAACAGTACATTAAAAGGATTATTCACCACGACCAAGTGGGATTTATTCCAGGGCAGCAGGGTTGGTTCAACATCCGCAAATCAATCAATGTGATACAACACATTAACAAAAGAAAGAACAAGAACCATATGATACTCTCAATAGATGCTGAAAAAGCATTTGACAAAGTGCAACATCCCTTCCTAATCAAAACTCTTCAAAGTGTAGGGATAGAAGGCACATACCTCAATATTATCAAAGCCATCTATGAAAAACCCACCGCAAGTATCATTCTCAATGGAGAAAAACTGAGAGCTTTTCCGCTAAGGTCAGGAACACGGCAGGGATGTCCGTTATCACCACTACTATTCAACATAGTACTAGAAGTCCTAGCCTCAGCAATCAGACAACAAAAAGAAATTAAAGGCATCCAAATCGGCAAAGAAGAAGTCAAACTATCGCTCTTTGCAGATGATATGATACTATATGTGGAAAACCCAAAAGGCCCCACTCCAAAACTGCTAGAGCTTGTACAGGAATTCAGTAAAGTGTCAGGATATAAAATCAATGCACAGAAATCAGTTGCATTTCTTTACACCAACAAGAAGACAGAAGAAAGAGAAATTAAGGAGTCAATCCCATTTACAATTACACCCAAAACCATAAGATACCTAGGAATAAACCTCACCAAAGAGGCAAAGAATCTATACTCAGAGAACTATAAAGTACTCATGAAAGAAATTGAGGAAGACACAAAGAAGTGGAAAAATGTTCCATGCTCATGGATTGGAAGAATAAATATTGTGAAAATGTCTATGCTACCTAAAGCTATCTACACATTTAATGCAATGCCTATCAAAATCCCATCCAATTTTTTCAAAGAAATGGAACAAATAATCCTAAAATTTATATGGAACCAGAAAAGACCTCAAATAGCCAAAGGAATATTGAAAAAGAAAACCAAAGTTGGTGGCATCACAATTCCTGACTTCAAGCTCTACTACAAAGCTGTCATCATCAAGACAGCATGGTACTGGCACAAAAACAGACACATAGATCAATGGAACAGAATAGAGAGCCCAGAAATAGACCCTCAACTCTATGGTCAACTAATATTCGATAAAGCAGGAAAGAACATCCAATGGAAAAAAGCCTGTTCAACAAATGGTGTTGGGAAAATTGGACAGCCACATGCAGAAAAATGAAATTGGACCATTTCCTTACACCACACACGAAAATAGACTCAAAATGGATGAAGGACCTCAACGTGAGAAAGGAATCCATCAAAATCCTTGAGGAGAACACAGGCAGCAACCTCTTCGACCTCAGCCGCAGCAACTTCTTCCTAGGAACAACGCCAAAGGCAAGGGAAGAAAGGGAAAAAATGAACTATTGGGACTTCATCAAGATCAAAAGCTTTTGCACAGCAAAGGAAACAGTCAACAAAACCAAAAGACAACTGACAGAGTGGGAAAAGATATTTGCAAACGACATATCAGATAAAGGGCTAGTACCCAAAATCTACAAAGAGTTTAGCAAACTCAACACCCAAAGAACAAGTAATCCAATCAAGAACTGGGCAGAGGCCATGAACAGTCATTTCTGCAAAGAAGACATCCAGATGGCCAGCAGACACATGAAAAAGTGCTCCACACCACTGGGCATCATGGAAATACAAATGAAAACCACAATGAGATACCACCTCATACCAGTCAGAATGGCTAAAATGAACAAGTCAGGAAATGACATATGCTGGCAAGGATGTGGAGAAAGGGGAACCCTCCTACACTGTTGGTGGGAATGCAAGCTGGTGCAACCACTCTGGAAAACAGCATGGAGGTTCCTCAAAAAATTGAAAATAGAGCTACCTTATGACCCAGCAACTGCACTACTGGGTATTTACCCTAAAGATACAAACGTAGTGATCCAAAGGGGCACGTGTACCCGAATGTTTATAGCAGCAATGTCCACAATAGCCAAGTTATGGAAAGAACCTAGATGTCCATCAACAGATGAATGTAAAAAGAAGAAGTGGTACATATATACAATGGAATACTATGCAGCCATCA